>KK499827.1:656195-722204 GCA_000688715.1 Glossina pallidipes
ATTAATCTCAGGAAAATTGGCAAAGCAAAGATCAAGCTACCATTACAATTAAAGGTACAGTTATATTGACCTAAATTATGGTCAAGTAATTCGTTAAAGAACACTATAGCTCTTTCAGATGTTGAAGAAGGAATTAAACAGGCAGAATTATCACTGTTACACCAAGTGACTTGAGGCAAGTTGAAATCTCCCAACACAACGACAAAATCGGTAGGTCTAGACTGCTTGCCCACTTCACAAATGAGGGCAGCCTGCTTATGTGGAGTAATGGGTTTTAAGGTACAACATCGTCGATCTCAATAATTTGGTTTAAATAAATCAAATAAATTTTTAATATATACTGAGTGAGGGTAAAATCTAAACTTGATTTGCGTGCAAGAAAAAACATTGAAAATACCAACTTGCTTTACCTGAACATAGATCTCCCTCTCGAGTACTTGCCAGGGAATGAGGAGAGTATGTTCACGAAATTACTAATCGATTTAAAATTCCATAACTAAATCCACTTCAAATTTCATGTCGACGAAGAATAAACTTTACTTTTACTTCGTCAACTGAAACGATAAAGTCAACGCAAAGTGCTTGCATCATGGTAGCCCCACGAAACAAAACCATTGTTAAGCAATTACAGAAGAACCGCTAAAAGACGCTCGCAATTCGATCGTTAGTTCTCAGCTCAATAATGAATTCTCTGCTAAAGGGAGGATTAAGAAGAATGGATGCTTATAGGAAATATAGAGAGAATGTATAACGCAAAGGAAACTGTTGTCTAAAAGAAAGTTAACTTTATAATACCAATTCGATTTTTGAAGCTTGTATGTGTATATAAACGTTTTCTTATGTCAAGTACGCAATAAAATTAAAACTAAAATTTTGTAAAATTAGTAGTTAGTAGTAGGCGCCTCTACGCCTTTGGTATATTTTCGGTAAATCTTAAATAAATTTGTGCTAGAAGTTCCCGTTTCCACAATCGGAATTCAAATCAAAATCGCCGTCGCCCAACAGGCAGCCAATCAAAATTAACATATGTATATGTGTACATATGAAATTAGGGCTAAATTATTATTATTATTTTATTTTTCCATAAATAATTATTTATTCTAACTAAAATTTATATACTTATTTATATACTTTATGGAGTTATGAAAGTTTGTAACATAAAAACAAACGCAACATGTCTACATTAAAACTAAGTAAATAAACGCCAATTTTGGACGTATAAAAATAAAGTGTACCAGTTTTGGAGGTATAAAAATAACGCGTACCAGTTGCAATATTTAAAAATAAAGCATAGCAATTGCAATGTATAAAAATAAAGCGTGCCAGTTTTGAATGTATAAAAATGATCCGATTCGGATCATAATCGAGATGTTCGTTTCCTGATAGTTCAAGTGTGCCAATCAACATCATCGCAGCTAGTCCCTGGAAAGGAGTCTGAATTATATACTCGAACCACTATTATCGCTTCCAGCTACAGGTTTAAATTTATTGCAATTCCTGCGTTTTGTTGACATGAGAGCGATTTCAAATTTTTCACAAGACTGGCTGCTTTCCTGTCCAAGCATTTATCGTTGGTTTGCGGAAAGGTGAAATTTATTTTAGTAATTCCGACAATCAGCAGATGTCGTTTGATTGATCAATATTCTATGATTGAAAACTTGGCTTCGACAGTTTGAAATCAGTTAGAGCCATAACATATAGCTTCGAATGAAGTAAGCGAAGCAAGACGGAAAGATCCAAATATTTCGAATTTTTTCAATACCGCCTCAGTTGGAGAGAAATTTTCGTTTATGGATAAATTCCCGAAGAGTTTCTGGTCATACGATAATTCTTGCAAAGTTTCTAAAATTTATTCCTTCGTCACGATTAACAAAATATTTGAAACGCAAACGTAATACATCGAATAACGTAGCTTACTGTGACTCTTATCATACAAACTTGTTTCGCTGTACGAATACCCGTATGTGGCGGTCGCACAGAAATTCGGAACAAAAATTAAACAAATTTCAAAGAGAATTGTGTCGAAACTTGTTGATTAACAGGTATTGACGTTGTGGCTTTTGGCTAGTGCTCATATGCCGATTGGAAGTTTGAGTTAATCATCATTAATAGTCTCTTTTCGACTGGAGCGATTAACGCTAGCCTATCGTGTAACGGACTAACTAACTGCATGGAAGCCCCCCTGCTCTCTGTGGTGCGTGAGTGACGTTTTCCCACTGCCATCGGGCACCGTAGGGTTAAGCTTCCACGGCAAGAACCTACGTTAACTCCCTGTAACGCATCTGTAACAGCTAATGCTTACTTGATTTTTTAGTTGCATACCGTTTTGTGAATTTGCGAAGCACCTTCTTTTTCAGAAACACCAAAGGAGAATGCATCGAATATGCTCTGCTCTCCTTATCTTAAAAGTAATAAAAGTTACAGCAAACGGTTCGCTTCCGCGAACACTTTCTTCAAATGTCGCCGTACGGCGGTATTTCATTATTGCGCTGTGTATAGACGTAATACTACAAAATATTTTAATGAAAACTGTCAGCTGCACATGGCATGAATGTTAACCTCAGCTGAGATAAACAACTTGTATATAAAACACAAAAAAAAAAAAAAAATTAAATAAAATGAAACCAAACTTACTCAAAAAATGAGGAGAGAAATAAAAAACAAAAAACGAAAAAAGCGTTGGAAGAAGAAAGTTCTTACGCACATTCTGCGTTCACTATGGAAAACAAGACCCAAAGCGTACCATCAGCAACAACTTACGCTTGTCAGTTATCTGATGATATGAATGTTATTACAATAGAATATAAAATGAAAAGAGCTCTACTGTTAGCTGAGGCACTGTATACTATACTCTTTGTTGATGCTTTTTGATGTTGATGGTGTTGGTGATAAGGTTGCGCCTGGTGTTGTTTTCCATTTTGCCTGTCAACCTTTTAGAATAAAGCATTATTCGCAGCTGAGCATTATTTGTTTTTATTCACTTTTATTTGTTTTCTATTATTGTTGCTATTATTGTTGCTCTTGCCTGATAACTCAAATTGTTTGAGTTTGCGTGCGTTTTCTACAATCATTTAAACGTCTGTTTCTTCTTCTCGGCGAGAACGTAACAAAAATAGCAAAAATTTTTCCACCAACTTTTGCTGTAATTAAAATCGCTACAAATGAGTTTGCTTTGCGTTATAAGGACACGATTACGGCTGAAAACCATTACACATTACTGAGGACTCGAGAATATAGCTGTGTGCAGCTGTGTATGCGGCTATGTGTACTAATATTTATATTCAAACGAGTTTTTCCATTTGAGCTGCCTGCCAACGAAATTGTGATCGAATACTTCCCAAATTTGCAGGCATCTGTTTATGTTTGCATGTGTTTGCTTGGTCTTCATTCCTTCCATATTTTTGCAAGATGGTACGTACGCAACCTATCACATGTCGTCGTCCTCTTTCACAATTAATTTAGAAATATTTCGACGAAAATAATAAAATAAACAGCAAAATCTTTTTTTCCTTTTGAGATTGTGCTCAAAATCCTCAAAAACAGCAAAAGTAATTTCAGAACTTAATATCAACACACATTGAACTTTTGCATGTAACTTTGGTATTCCGATTTTTTAAGGGCTACACACAGCCTTGCTCTTAAACTTTTTATCTCACCTCTTTCTCTTTCTCTCTCTTTCTCTCTTTGCCATTCTGTTTTCCTTTCTTTCTTTGCTTTCACACACACACTCTACGAGAGCCTTAGTTATTATATAAAACCGAAATGCGGCCCCCGAGACTGCATTATATAAGAATCAAGAAACAACAAAACTTTCCGAATTACATAACAATCTCTTCATGAAAATTTCTGGGTTTGGCAGCAATTTTTGGGAAAAGTTCTCTTATAGCTTTAAAATACCCATTTGGAAAAATGTGCCAAAAAACTTCAAAAGTGTTCTCCAATTGTTTTCGTAAGCCAATTAGATGGAGCTGAGTTGAGATTACTTTTTAGAACGAGCTTACGAAACAAACAATTATCATTTATGTGCTAGTCCTGCTCGGTCGTTTTTTAAGCGAACGATCAGCAATCGGAAATGAAAATTTGTGCACGAAGCTGTTAATGTACTGAAAAAGGTATAAACACATTGCACACTAGCAACACTAGGGGATGCATGCAAAAAAGTGTTCATATAAACATAGAATTATTTGTCTATTCAATTATTAGTTCCAAATCACACATTCCAACTAACATTGTTATGAAAAGCCGTTTGACGCGGGAAGTAGTTGTGGGTCATAATTTTACGGTGTTACCCCTTTTTTAATATTATGATCTGTACCCAGTTCAGCATTTTTTAAAGAACGGACTTACAACATCCGGCTTTTTTCTAATATTCCAGTTTTCTTCATATTTTATTCCGCACGTTTACCAATGTGTATGGGTAATTCTGCGCAAGTAAAGCAAAACCACGAGACTAAGAAATAAGAAAATGAGTAAGTCCGCCACGGCCGATGTTATCCTATACCGCTTCGCTTAATCCAGCTGTTCATTCATTTGAAAAAGCATAGACGCCTGCAAAAGCATACTTTCCATGAAAGATCTCAGATTGTTAATTGTCGTGATCCAAGGACAGAAGTAACTATGACTCTCTCTCAAAGCGCGGGTCTCGACAGTGACGATGTTCAAACAGTAATGTTTGTGATTCCTGCAGAGCGGTGGGCACGCAGAGAAGTTGTCTTCGTCGCCAATTGAGTTGACCTAATGGTCAACGATTGGTAGAGAGACTTTCTGGCGTCTGCCGGCTAACGAGAAAAGCTTGGATTATCTATAACTTGGTGACAAGTTTTCTAATGGGTAGCTTAGGGATACACTGGAAGAAGCTTGCTATGAGCACTTTTTTTCTCACAGACTATTGCTATGAAGAAAATGCAAACCAGCCCTTGTTTTTTTGTAACTGGTTATGTAAAGGACGTTGATATAGTAATAGTCGAGAGCATAGAGCCCAGCATGTTGGATGTAACACCCAACGCAAATATTTCTTGAGTTGTAGTGTAAATTTAATTTTCACGGGGGTCAGGAGCCCACTTACAAAGTCACGAGTACCTGCGGGTAGCGGTGACAGCATTAGTTGAACTGCAAATTGTTGCAAAGCTTGCATATTGACAGACCATCTGGAAACCATGGTGGAAGCTAGTGTATCCAATGATAGCTTGAACACAGCAGTTAACCAATCTGTGAGGCCTGACTGCTGGGTACAGTCTTTGGGGGTATCGTAGTGGCTATGGTCTTCATCATTCCTAAGGCGAGTAATGCGAGAGGCAATGATAGACCTCAACATTCCCCAGAGTGGAATTATTGGGCCATATACAATAAATATATCTGGTTTCTACAGCGCAGTTCAAGCCCATAGTTTATAACGATTGTCTAATTCTTTGAAGGGCGCCGGTTACGCAACATTAATCCGTGTACCATCGGGTGCCGTGAGGTCAAGTTTATAACATGTACTCACGTTAAGCAAAAGTTATCCTGTCGCTGCCCAAGTTTAGCAAACCTAATTAACTTGCTTTATTATTTGTCACCTGTTTTTATCACAAAAAACTAAAAAGTACACTTTGTAGGCATATAAGGGCTTACCTTACGTGAGAATCGAGATATATGGTGGGGTCTACAAAATAGTTAATATTTATACCCATTTGCTACTACGGACCAATCATCACAAAATATGAAAAATTAAGCCTTTCCGCTTAAAGGCTTACTATTTACCACATTTTTTTTATGGAAAGGAATAAGAGATGGCCTTGTTAATTTTAATGCCAAATTATTGTCCTTGCTACACCTCACCATAATACATTAAAAACACATTAAAAATACATTAAAAATTAGACTTTTTTGGCATATAATAGCTTATTCTTCCTGAGAACTCTTATAGGGGATGGGATGCCAAAAATACACCTACAGGGTCCAAAGTCGCCAAAATTAATGTCTATGACAAGTTGCTATTATCAACAAATTTGCACCATAAAGTAATGTAAGTTAGCCCTATTTACAATATGAAGTAATAGTTTTCGTAGAGAAAGTCATATGAGAGGCGTTTCAAAAAAAAACCCCATCTGATTCTAAATTGATGTGAAAACTTTGAAGCAGATAAGACAATTTTCTAAATCCCCTCCCGTGAACTGCTATTACTCAATCAATTTTGTCAGAAATTTTGAAAATCTGATTTTCTTTTTTGATGATTTTTATAATACGAGGAGCGCGTCGAAAAAACGATCCAAACCGGGGTTTGTCCTTATGCTAAAACACACCGGTGCACTAAATTGCATCAAAATATCTCAAAATTTACGATCTGTATGGACAACATATTGAAAAGACCACATACAGGCAAACAACACAAAGACAATGGACAGACAAACAATTAACTGGAAAGTGATACTGAATCGATCGATATAATGGAAGAGTTTATCTCAAGTGCTTCAGGGTGTTGCATGCGTCCGCGAAAACTTAATATATGCTATGCTATAATTGGTGTAGAAGATCCACTTCCTAAATAGGAAGGTAAACAAATTGCAAAACTTTTTTGCGAACAAATGATCAGCTCTCCTTTTTCTACCGTAATACTCTAGAGAGCCCAAACGTATGTTTACATAACGCATTGGACTTAATTTTGCGCTGCTTTATAACATACTATAAATTTTTATGGTGGAAATTTGCATGGATAGACTGCCAGTATTTACAAAGTTTATGAAAATAGCTATGAACATATCTTGTTTCAGATATTTGCTTCCAATCCCTCGAACATCCGTTGATGAATAATGGAATTATCGATGAAGCACATGGTCGGATTTACAGACAAGAAGAGAAGAAATGACTTTTATATGGAGGAAGGAGTCGAAAAGTTGTCGTAGCAGTATACAGGCAAATGAACATATTAATGGACAAACCGATGAACCGGAAGGGTAAACAAATGAACGAGAAAATTAACCAAAGTATATGTAGAAGAACGAGGTTAAAGAACCGTGTAGAGGCAAGAACCTGAGAAAGAAGATAGAAACAAATGGCTAAATTAGCGTAGAACTTTGCACCGGCCGAGGAGATAGGTACTTATTGAAATCTACAATGTCCAGAGGTGACGAAACCCATACTCCATTGTGGAGTGCCAGTTAACTTTAAGTTGACAGGAACGATCAGAATCATTCCAACGTTTGCGGTTATATTAAAGTGTGCAACCATACGACAAAGTCGTCGTAATTACTTATCATTCAACATTGCGTTGAACGTGTTTTGTGCCACTTTTCGAAAGTTGATAAGAAATAAAAAAAGATAAGAACAAAAACTTAATTTAAAGTGTACAAAGATGTACGCTCTTGCACGCGCGCGTTCGTTTACTTGTCTCCAAAAGACACATATTGCATGTACAACGAAATGCGTCCTTTGCAGTCATCTTAACAGTTTATTCTCCATATGTATGTATTAAGAGTTATCACTTCTATGTTTGACATACTTCATCATCATGTCGAATATTGTTCTCCTCAGTGTAAGGAAAAAGAATGCAGTTCTTTCAAAGCACCTGCACACTTACACAAAGATAGGGTTTATATATACGTACTCAGGCGACCAGAGAAGCAAAGAACTTAAAAAGAACAGAAAATTTGATTAGATGTTGTGTTCTTCTATGTTGCTCATTGAGACAAAAGAAATCATATTTCATTACTGAGAAACAGTACGAAAGGCAACCAATGAAAAAAAACATTAATTTAATCTAAAAAATAATTTATAGACGAACAAAGTAATATCTACTGATATAAGCCAAAAATTAAAGGCAAGGAGTTACAGTTATTGTAAGATTTCTCAAGACTTTACGTAAAATATGTGCAACAGAATGTTAAACGAAATATTGAAAGATTTATACCGTATTATGAAATCCGTATGGTAGGAATGATTTCAAAACAATTTCGTTGATTGGAAAAAATTCAAGCGCATAATCCATGCCTGCTTCTATTATCTCTTTTTTTGCACAAAAAAAGAAGTAAATTACATAAGATAATAATTAAATGTAAACGCATCAGTTTTTAAGTTTATTAGTAAAATTAAAGTTTGTTATAAACACATTCACTTGCCTGCATGAATGCATAGCGTTTACGAACATCATCAAAACTAGGCCACCAAAACTGTGTAGCCATCTGCCGAGAGACTAAAAAAAGACCGACGAAAGGATTAAAATACTTCTGTTGCTTGAAACGTTAGCAGTGGCTGCTTTTAGTAATTCCGATATGTTAAAGGAGAGCCTTTCCAGGTTGCTAGTTTAGAACGTTTTGCCCGCGAGTATTCAGCTACCACCGACCGTAATAGTAAATCTCCACCGACAAGCAAGTTATGCAGCAAGCTACGATTATCACAAATTTCGCAAGAGTTTTGACGCCGGTGTGTGAGGCCAACTCTTTGGGCTCTGCCTGCTATTCGTTGACACTCAAATGAAGCGTGGAAAAAATCAACATTTCTTGACTTCACTTCGAACACTATATACAGTTTCCATTAACGTCAAGGTAAAGTCAAAGGTAGTGAGTATTTAATAATATACTTTCGTCCTTATATTATCCTGGCTATGAAAGTAATACAAACATTAAAAACTATATGAAAAAGGCAAAGTCCATCTCTGATCAATAAATACTCCGCTTTTGATTCCTTCCACACACAAATGAAAATTTAATCAAAGACTCAACACAATGCTGCATTCATTGTCCATATCATTGATGTGAAAGTTGAAAAACAAACACAAAGATGCAAACAAAGCAAATATTCATCAATATTGACTAATTGAAAAACACAAACCCTTTATCGAATTGAATACGAAGTGCTGGATGTGGGAGAAAGCATGTGTTTACTTAAAATATTTTAAAAATTAAACGGAGACACAAATGTCGCTGAAAATTTTTATGTACACATTTATGCAACATACGGTGACGTAAGCATGTAGTATTTAAAAATATATATGCGAAGAGATTGCTTTGCAATGACGTCATAATACTGAACTAATATACTTTAAGGCGCGATCTATAGGCAACTAGGCAAACATGGACGTAGCATATAATACCGCATGGAATATATAGGTATATAAATTTTTAATTTCACTTTTTCTGAAAAATTGCAAAAATTGAAAAAAAGAGGAATAACGTGGAAAAACTTTTTAACTAATAGTAAAACGGGTTTTCCAAGAACACAAAAAAAAACGCCTAGTGTTGATTTTGTTGTTTCAATTAGCAACTTTTCAACTGCATTTAAATACTGTCAGTCACATACAATTCTACACACACATGGTTTCCTCCTATAAAAGCGCACATGCTCATCCACTGACCAAACATTCTGCCAACCACTACCGACAGCGAATATATTTATACATATAGATATACATACATATATCATGACCGATACGTTTGCCATGCTAACATGTCTGGGTTTGTTATTTGTGTTGATGGTGGCGGCGCTGCTATGCGTATTCAATGTGAAATGCGCTCAAATATATTTTATAACGGACAACGCACAACCTATCCATTGTTATATAAATTTCAATTTTGAATATTTTCTAAAATATTGCATATACAAATTTATCGACATACGTATACTTACTTTTAAAGAAGTACAGGGAATCACTTATGCAAAAATTTCACCTAAAATACAAACTACTGTCGAGACTCTTTAATTTATTATCCGTTGGCTGACATTTTACTAAAATTTATTTATTTGTTTATTTATTTGTTTGTTAATTGATGCCTGAACTCTTAACTGTAATTAGATTCTTTTCATTCTTATTTTATGATTTTACCATTAATATATTACTTTCACGCTTATATTAGGAATCAGAATTGAGCTGATGTTCTGAATTTGTAGTCATACTGTAAGGTATTGATAATAATAAAAAAAAATAAAGTCGATTTAAGTCAACTCAATCGAGCGAAAATCGATCAAAAATGCGGCCAATGCGGTCCACAATTTCTTCGCGACGCGCATAGAGCTGGAAAGCGAGTCGTGCAAGGAAATCAAGGAAATCTTTGGAAAAACAACTGGAACGTACTCTATGATCGGTGACTGCACGTTTATATGATTCTTCCATTTTTCAAATCCATTGTCACATTTCGTCGAAACACAATGTAAGAAAAGAGACTGAATGGAAAATAATCAACAACAGCGGGTTTTTCATATTTCCCGGAATTTTCTGTGATATATGTGCACATAGTTATATCTACCTACAGATCACATTCGTGTATGACGTAATATGTAAATGTGTCAGTTTATTTTCATATGTTTAAGTATATTTTGTGCATCAGTCATTGGGGATTGCGTCCGTTAGTTTTCATTTCATGTAACGTTTATTTGATTTATTGATTTTTCTCGTTTTTTACAATAGTTATTGTTGCAAAGTAACAACAAAATTATAACAACAACCAGATAAAATCTTTTTATTTATTCGTTCACTTTTTGCTCCTTTTTCTATTTTTTGAATTTAAAATTTTTATTATCAACTCGGCCCTTTTTTATGCTTTCGCTAAGCCATTGTTAGATTTGTGTGCTCACAACTTAAATAATGGAGTTATTGCAATTTTGTCTTTCTTTTTGTAATATCGAGAAGCGTACGCGAGAGACAATATGACAATTTAAATAGCGAGAGTCATGTGTCACGACTGATTGTGTTGTTACCTTTCGTTTCATAAGTCCGATATCCAATTCTTTATCCTTTCCTATGTTGATCGACATCATTTGTACGTATATCTACGCTAAAACCTTACTACATATCTAAAGATATTGGTCTTAATTTCGTGCAACAATCCATGCGGCTTTAATATTGGCCTTCATTTCGTCACCAATACTGGTTTCTTTTAAAAAAATTGTTCAAAAAGTAAGAGAAAATTTATTTATTAATAAAATATGGAAGCAGTAACTGAAACAATAAACACTTCAACGAGTTTTTACGAATAACTTTCGATCTGTGATAAATATTCTTCTGAACTATTAAGAAAAAAAACCATCCAAATATTTTTTTATTATAATCCGTAATCAGATTACTCGATCTATCTGCATAACTACTCGAAATGAAAATCCATAATTCGAACCGAGACCAATAAAACTTTTGGACGCTCATATATACATTTCAGCAAAGTGTAACTGTATACATTGGCTTCTCTTTCCTTGCCAATAGGTAAAGAAACTTAAGGTGGAAAAGATGAACGTTTCTAGCCACATCTCAAACTACCTAAAACATGTTAATTTCTTAAACACTGCATATTTAAGGCAAAACAATGAGTACGACATTGAAAATTCGAATGAAATTTAGGAAATAGAGAAAACACAATAGCGACAATGTTTCGAAGCGTATTGCAAAAGCTACTGAACACTGGAGAATTGTGTCACACTTTTGTGGCTTTTAAGCATTTTTTTAATTTCCTTTCCGGCAATTCCTAGCTTAATGAACAAGTGGGAAGTGCTCGTTGGTTAACACCTAAGCGACAATAGTGATTCGAATTTTTTGGAAATCTTCAATTTTTCACTAATTCTCTTTACTATATAAACTGATAAATATCAAGAACTTATTGTAAAGTGGGTATAACGCGGCTATTTAGTATTAAAAAGACTTTCAGTAATCGCTTAGGAATGAGTAAGAAAACTTCCAAGTTTTATATCCAGATCGTCCCCTAATCACATTTTTTACTGATTATAGAGTACGCACAAAGAAAATTTGGGTATTGGGTATCCAATATTCGTCTTAACATGTCTGCTTCCGTTCTCCTTACGTCCTTTTTTACTGAAAATTTGTACCTAACACAAAATGGGGAAAATTGTATGTATTTAAAATTAACTTTTTTGTTTTTGTGCAAAACTTCAATTGTAAAAATGGTTAATTAAAAAAAGAAAAATAGAAAAAAAACAGTCAAATTAAACGCAACATTTTGTGTTGTTGTTTTTTGTGATATCACTCTTCAATAGTTTTAGAAAATTTAATTAAATCAATTTTGTGGCAAAAAAAAAAAAACTTGCAAAAATATATTTAATAAAATATATGTTAAATGTTTGCCTGGGCAGACTCATTATTTTATAAATATAAACAAGTGAACACATGGTAGTGGGGATAGGCCCTGTACCACTTTGTCTAACACAATTTTCATTTTGCCATGGAACACAAAAATGATACCTTGTTTTTATATGAACTTACTTTTGTGGCTACGGCCTACTTCCCTGCTCTTCCCTTACTAATAATAGTTCTGCCCACGAGGTGCAAAAATTGAGATATGTGTTCAAAATTTAGCACAGTAAATTTTATATCAAACTACGGTTATGAATAAATTTTCATCATAAAATGTTAAAACTTGCCTTTCGGTTCTAAAAAACAAAAATTTTCGTGAAAATTAGGGTAGGATGCAAGAAAAGGCGTGGGTGTAAAATTAAATTTTACATAAAATTATCTTTATGAGTAGATTTTCATCATAAATTATTAAAATTTCGACTTCTGCCCTACAAAGTATCGATTTTCAAAAACAGGTCGAGATGGCACATTTAATTGCTTTATCTTACAGTTAATTGCTTGTATCTTAAATTGCTTATGATCTGATTTACATCATGAACCATTGAAAATTAGATCATTTTGTCATATGAACTAGAATGCCAAGATACTACTACTTAGCCACTTTCGTCAAGAAATTCTGAAAATTGCAATTTTTTCCATATAATGGCGATACCATTTTATACAGGGAGTGGGAAAAAGTCGAACGATCTGAATCATTTTCAGTAGCTTTCATGCCTAGGTTAAAACACATAAGTTTATCAAATGTCTTCAAAATATGTCAAAAATTGCGACCTATAGCTTGAACGCAAATTTACATGGGCAGACATTAGACGGACAGACAGACAGGCTTAGATCAATTCAGATTATGATTCTGAATCGATCGGTATAATAAAAAGTGGGACTATCTTAAGCCCTTCTGCGTGTTTCTTACGACCGCACTAACACAAGTGGTGCAGGCTATAAAAATAGATGGAAGATGGTTTTTTGACCATAAACTGCAACAGAAACAAATCATAAATTTCCACTTTTATTCTACCAAAGTAGAAAAAATCAACTACGTCCATACAATATTATGAAATATGAAAAAGATTCGGGCGCAGCTGAATATAATATTCTTGCTTCTGTTTTCTTCTCCAATTTTTTTTTCCAACTCGAAGATCGTTGTAACGAGTTCCTAAAAGACACCTACGATGCGGACTTAAATGGTTAGGTGAACGACTTTCGTTGAAAGTGAACTTAAAGTCAATTAAAATTTATAAAAGCTTTAAAGGAATAAACTGGTTTTCGGGAGAATCGGAATACCTTCCAAAAACTAAAGCTTTTCATTCAGATTAGGTTTGCTTAATTTATATAAGATCGTTTCACGTTATTGCTGCTTGCTTTTCCATAATTGTTTTTCTCTCCGAGATCATACATACTACTAATTTCGATTCTTATATCTCTAGCGTTGGTAAATATTTACTACAACCATACTAAAAACGCGAAGAAATTGCTTCAACTTAAATCCATCAACTACTATCATTTAATCTTAGACGAAAGACGTAGCATCTTAAGAGCCGGTTTTAATAGTTTGTTGACTGATAGTTCACTTTTGGATCGTTCTCTGCCTGATCTAGGACGTAGCAGTGTGTATATATGTTAATAAATAATACGCAACACTAGACTGTGGCAACTCATAACATGTTTTTCTAGCTGCAAGGTAAAATCGTATCATCGTACATTGCGCAATGTTAGCATTGTGATCATATATCACAATGAGTTAAAATCAGTCTTGCTGAGAAGTCTCTACAATTTAATAAAACGAACTATTTATTGGATGAAATCATTCTAGTAGACGATTTTAACGATACTTCAATTGATATTGAAAATTACTTAGCTAATCAATTGATGCATGAAGCTAAAGTTTTACATCTTAAAGAGAGGCAAGGCTTGATTAGAGCTTGTATAGAAGGCCAAGTTAAAGTTTTAGTGTTTCTAATTGCCCCCATTAAAGCCAATGAGGATTGGTTGCCGCCTTAATAAGAACCATAAAAGGATAATCATGAGAGTTGCATCGCACCTACCATAGACGTACTAACATGATTCGTTTGAATATCAGGCCTTCACACCTTCTCGCGGTGGTGTCAATTGGCCCTTTAATTATGTGCAATTACCTTTATTATCGAAAGAATTCGAACGTATGCCTGTGCCTCATAGTAATTCTGTGATAAACGAAGGGTTATTCACAATAAGGCGTGAACATTTTTGGCATTTGGACGATTCTGACGGTGGTCTAAAAATATGCGGCGCAAAACAATTTGAATTAAGTTTTCAAATCTGGTTACGTGGTGCACGCTTATTAGAAGTTCCATGCTCTCGAGTAGCGCATCTTTACAAAACACCGAACTACCGAGTCAAATATACTGATAAAAAAGACGATGTCATATCAAAGGCAAAGTTGCGCTTAGCATAAACCTCAAGCTTAATTTTCATCTTAAATGTCACTCTTAATCTGTAGTGCAATTTTCATGTAAAGGTCGCAAATAATCTGGAAAGGTGTTTCACTTAATTAATCAATATTTGCGACCATGGCAATGTTCGCCCAAAAACGTAGGCACACAGTCGGACATGCTCAAATCGGCGAATCGGATGAATATGCCGTCAGGTTTTGGTGTAAGAGTATTACGCTGTAATGTTTTAGCTATAAATAAATTTAATTCGTGTTTGATGTAAACTTAATTCCACTTTTGATCTAAGTTTACAATAATCGGATCAAAACCACTACCAAGATATTTCAGAAATTTTCAAAGATTTTACGCTTCTGAATTATTGGAAACCCTCAAGTGCACATATGGATTTGAATAGCCCTAAATTATTTTAAGAAAGTTATGCTGTTATTCAAAAATGGCTTTGCTTAACTATTTTATATTTCAAAATCAAGACCGGCTAGGCATACTATGAATTTATGGAATGGGCGTGGTATGAAAAATACTTAAATCCAGCGCAAAGCTTTCTTTTTGTTGGCATATTTTGGGCCTTTCGAGAATTACAAACGTGCAGCAGAAGTGTGGCTAGATGAATATAAGAAATACTTGTACGAACACATACCGAAACTAACTGGCCTTTATGCCGAGAATTTAACTTCGCTTATGGAGTTTCAGATGAGTTAGCCACGCAGGTATGGAGAAATTTTTTAGTAAACTACAATTCTGTAGATTGAAGAATTAAAGTAAAAATTAAATTAAATTAAGTTTAAGTAGGTTGTTAGCTCCAAAAAATAAGTACTTCATAAAAATCAAGCTTAAATTTCTGAGCTAAGAACTCTACAGACTCTCAACGAAAGCTAAGCTTAAACTCTAATACCGTACAAAGACGATAATAGTTATATATGAAGCTATCCCTTTCGTAGCTCGGTTTATATTTATTTTAATGTTTGCTCTTTCACAATATGGACCGCTTAACCACCGTTGAACGTGTTAACATAATAAAAACTTACTGGAAAAGCATTGATCCTGTAAGTACGTTTCGTGCACTACAGATTACGATCGATGAGCGCACTTTAGACAAAATTGTAAGGGAATGTGAAGAAATTGGGTCTGCAACTGATTTGTCAAGGCTCACACTCCATTGAAACGTCCGCCCGACTCAATTTATTAGTGCTGCTGGTGATCGAAATTTATCCATCACATGCACGCACAGCGTTTGGCCATAACATACGGAACAATGTAGTCTATTTTGCACTTGGACTTGCATCTCCATCCTTATAAAATTCAGCTGACATAAGAACTGAAGATGGCTGACCATGAAATGCGTAGAAGATTAGTTGACTGGGCGTTCAAGCAAGAGCGTTTTGATGACAATTTTTCACATCACATCCTTTTTTCAATAATGAAATTCATTTTTCGCTCGATGGATAAGTTAATAATCAAAATTGTCGCAATTGGTCGAGTGCAAATCCGCAAGTAACCGTCAAGAAATGGTTACATTTTCAAAAAGTCACTGTATGGTATGGCATTTGATCTGAAGGTGTGATAGGCCCATACTTTTTATGTCTCATCTACATCGTATTCTGTTCTAATCCTCTCTGTAGCATAGATTGCTTTCTTCTTTCCTTTTCGCAGTAGACATCGTATAACAAAAATATCAATTTCTTTAGCTAAGATATTCCATTTTACTTGTTCGCATGCTATGAGAATTTAACAATAAATTCTTAGCTATTAATATTAAACTTTCAAGCGCTAATTATTTTTTCATTAAAAGTCTAATTAAATTTCCAACTACAGTGATACAACTCAGTCAATAAAAAATAGTTTTAGGACTCAAATGTCTACGGCCTGTACGAACAAGCAGCCAATCTTGAGTTCTATTAATAACGAAAAATGAAAACGTGAGTAACAAAGTGTAAGGAGTTACCCACAAATAGAAGAGCATTTAGGGTGTCCTGTGTTAAGAGGCGAATGGCCTTCAATTGGAACCATTTCAATACAAGAAAAGTTAATCATTACCAACTTCACACAATATTGTAGGAAGTGGACTTAAAAATTATTACGCAAATAGTTTCAATAGTTAAGCACTGATGACAGGGATCCCAGCCGAATTTAAGCCCTTTTTCCAGCAGCGGTGAATTGAACCAACGGTCACTGTCGTTCAGCAAATCATGTTCAGTATTACGAGCCATAACGCATTCACATAGTGCGCAGCTTGCCATTATCTTTCTCCACTAAGTGCAAAAAAGATACTAGAATATATTGACGGCAATATTATTACAATTTTAATAAAATGAAAAGACAGAACAATGGAAACTCAAGTACAGGCATATGAATGCTCTCGTATTTGCATATATTGCATTAAGACAAAGATTAGTTATACCCTTGTGGCACCAAACTTTTTAACATATGTATACCGAATACATACGAGGCAATCTGTGTCTGCCTTTGTCATCAACCGTTGCATTGCACCGCGCAGGTAATGTATTGGTAACAAATGCTACATGATTGAAAGAAAGAGCACTGGAAACAAAAAGTCAAACATAAGAAATGTCATAAGTAAATGAAACACAAACACTGATGAACATATATACTCACAAATTATAAATCTGTAGTCACCGACATATACATGTATATAGGCGCAAAGAGACACGTCGGAAAAGTTTTCTGGTTTCCTTGCAAATAAGTAAAAAGTCAAGGAACAAAAAACTTGAAAACGCCACATAGAGAAAAATAAACTGTCAAATTATTCTTAAAATCTGCAAGAGTGTACGACGTAATAAGTTTTGAAAAATTTTAATATGTTTTCGCCCAAGTTTCAAATAAAACACTTTATTTCCCGGGGATGCCGTTGCACTCTTTCTTTTTTCCTCTTATTCTTCGCACAAATTATTTGTAGTCACTATATTTTGTAATGATATGGTGTGTGAGAACTGCACTCCAGTCAATTGCTCCAGATCCAAATCTCTAATAATAGATCCATTGCTGAGGAGTAAAAAATGCAGAGCAATTTTTTTAAGGCTATCAAGAACGAATGCTTTCTACAAAGGGATAATCAAAAGAAAGTCATGGGTTTGAACCAACGCAATGTCCCCTCTATTCTTCTCCCTTCTCCTCTCTTCTCATCTCGTGTCTTTTCTTCTCTTCTTTTATTTTCTCTTCTCTGTTCTTCTCTTTTCTTCTCTTCTTTTATCGCTTCTTCTTTTGCCAGAAGAGAATGCAAATTCCCTTCTTTTCGCTTCCCTTTTCGTCTCTTCCCCTCTTGTCTTGTCTCTTCACGTCTCCTATCTTGTTCTCATTTCTTTTTTCTTCTTTTCTCTTCTCAGGGCTTTTCTCTTCTTATCTTTTTTTTGTCTTCTTCTCTCCTCTCTGCTGCCTGCTGCTCATTTCTTATCTTTTTGGCTTTCTATTCTAACGTGCGTTGGTGCTATTCAATTTAAGAGTCTGTTATCAAAATTAAAGAAGTCCTCCGTAACAAAGCAAAATAAGGATAATGAGAGTAAGATTATTCTGAGTGTACTTGTAATTAGTTATTAAAAATTTTCGCTAAATCTTCAATACTACCACCCCGCTCATTCGTCTGCCAATGATGTAACTTTAAAACTTTCCTGATATATTCCACAACAACCATCACAACTACGTAAAATAAGCAACTTGTGGCAGAGCTTAACATAAATCAATCAATTTTTTAAACTGCCAGTTTCCTGTTCTCATAAATATCAAAAATATTTTCTTCGCGGTTGTAATCGTCTCTTTAAAGTAGTAAGGAGGTAAGCCAATTTGAAGTTATACATATTAAGATATGCATTAAAAAGAGAGATAAATTTCTCATAAGTTGTTAAGATGTTCATTATACATATTGTAAAATATTGCTGTGATTTATTGTTAAGCAGTATTCAGAACAAAAAAGTTTTACGTGCGTTTGAGGAGAGATTATTTTTTCTCTATGGGATCAATTTGCGCTCAAACACATCGAGATTGATAAGTTATAGCTTCTAAAAAGACAAACTGGTATCTTTTATTCGCAAACTTAATTTTATCTGACTTCACGTTTCACGTAATGTTTGTCAAGTCTTCCGGAGTAACACTTCGAGAGAGTCAAGTGCGGTGTTGCTAGAACTATTACATATCATAAATAAATGAAATGTCACGACGTATTGGAATATGTGCCTAATTTCTATGAATGTTTGTATCGAATATCGCGTCGATGTTAGCCTGAGGTAACAAGTAGTCTAAGACAAAAGCAGGTATTGCTCACTTCTATAGAATTACACCTGTACATTTTTACTATCCTTTCCCGTGTTGAAAGTTCCGTCAACAAGCATGCAAGCAGACGGGCAGGTGGACATTCATATATATCTTTGTGTAGCGCAAAACGATTCAAATTAATGTTTTATATATACATATGTATTTTGTAGAGTACATGAGATATATTTTACGGTTTGTAGTGACACTAAAGTGTCCTCTTGCTTCCGTCATTAGCGGCATAGAAAGACCTTGATCTAATTCATTGTGTAAAGCAGCAACCTCTGACAGTAAACTCTTTGAAGAACATTTTTATACTTAGACTTAAGAAAATATTTTGCAACATTTAATTAACTGAAAGCGCATTGCAGTCTCTATACACCCTCCAGAAGCCTGAAAAAGAAGTTGTATTTTTTAAGTAACGCGTAGTATATGCTACCTCAGTAAAGACTTTAGTTCTAAGCTAGCAATGGGGCAATGCACTGCGCTTCGAGGAGTTTGCTGCATTTCAATTACCAAATATTGGGCTAAGTGATTTATTCAGTTCTTATTGGTTTAATAAAAATCTCATGCAAAATATCGGAAATGAATGACAAAACCTTTCTTCAGAAACTTTCCACCGTCACTACAGACATAATAAACATAATAAATGAACGTAACAGCCATTATATACAAGTATACGCACACAATTTTATAATCACATAGCCTTTATTCATTGTTATATAAACACTTCAATTAAAGGGCGTTTTTTACAAGGTGCACGCATCATACATTACCGCCTTTTTTTCTTTAGTTTATATTAGTTTTACTTTTTTCTTAAAAAGTTATTCTTAGTTATTGCTGTTGCCAACACCACAGATATAAAATTTATCATTCTATATGTAACATTGTAATTCCGTATGTAAAATTTTACTAAATCCCGCAGCGCGTCCACCTATTCATTCAGGAGCCAGTCCTATAAATACAAAAATACAGAGGAAGACCATCCTAGAAATACTTTTAGAGAGATTTTCGCGGGCCACGTTGTGACGGGAAAATCTGCAACAACTAGTTGTCATAATAATGCAACTATGCCATAACAATTGCGAAAATACATTTGCGTTAACTCTGGCTTTGTATAGAACAAACTTCCTTGCGTTCTTTTACCTAACAGTTAAGGGTGTGTTTGGTCACGTCCAACTGAAAGCCTCTTATAGTTGAAATAAATTTTTTGACCAAATAATTTTTGATAATAACTCTAACACGCCCACGTTTCACGATTACCAAATACAATTTCTCAAGATTTCTATGAAAATAACGCTCTATCAAAATAGTGAACCATTTTGGTATAAATAACTCAGGAAACTATAAGACGTAGAGACACTGGGCAGCGTCGTATCGCGTGCTCGTGCCAATAGTAGTATATATTTTCTAGTGTACTGTCAGTGCTATCTCATATAATATTCTATGTTGTATTTATAAGCTTCAGTATCATGATGAGCGTTAAACAACGGAAGCGATTGATGCACTTAAACAGTTTCGAGCGAGCCCAGCAGTATTTCATTCCTTGCTTTCCTTCAAAATGAGTTTAAGACGGGCGATCATTAAATTGTCAGAGATTAGTGTTACGTAGAAATAGAAAGCTGTTTGTGCGTATTAAAGTATTTTTTAAAACAATCACTAAAAAAATGTTTTTGTATATATTTTACATTACTGCTAATGATTATGGAGCACCTCGCAACAATAAAATTTTCGTAAATGCTATCTGTGAACAAATTTACTATAAATTAATAAAATATTTAACCGTTCTTTACATGTGAAAACAGCGCGGTATAAAAACATTTCTTAACGACGGATAAATAAATCATCAACAAAGTAAAAGAAGTCAATTTAGTGTCGAACGTTGGATACCCACCATGTAAGGCCACACAATAAATAATTGTTTTAGATTATGGACTCCAACTTTCGATGAGAATAATCGGAAGATCTTCCAATTGTATCACCAACAAGCTAATCGTTAAATTTCAACCTAAAAATTTTCACAATCTGACTTTCGTACTTAGCTTAATGCAGCCAGGATCTTACATTAAACAAAAATTTGCAAATTATATTAAACCTGCAAAGCTGTTCCAAAGAGTTTGATAGAAATAATTTATTCTTATGCAACAACTTTCTATAACATATTCAATGGCATGATGAGTAAATTACTTAGTTATTAACCCGTAACTAATAATTAAAAACTCATCACAATGTTGTGCTGAGCAATAACGATACCACTATATAAAGCCTTTAGAGACGAACGCAAACGACAAGAGTTCCTTTCTTAAACATCATGAAACTGTACAAATTTGAGGATTTCTTTCGCTTAGCCAATCTTTTTTATACGAGTCTGGGCATAGAACCTTATGCGTTGGGACAATCGACGAAATGGCAAATATTTTGCCGTTATTTAATATTTTATTTTCAAATAATTAATCTTAGCTCGATGGTGGTGTGTGAAGTCACTTATGTATTTCTGGCTTTTCGGAATGACAACAATTTCCTAGAGGCCACCATGATCATGTCTTACATCGGCTTTGTTTTGGTCGGCATATTTAAGATGTTATCGATTTGGCGTCAAAGATCATTGCTTACTACCTTTGTTCAAGAATTGATGCACATATTTCCTCAAACACCCGAACAACAGCGCCTATATAATTTAGACATTTACGTACGGCAGTGTACCCGCGTTACGGTTTGCTTTTCTCTGCTGTATATGCTGCTTATATGGACATACAATTTGTTTGCTATTCTACAATATGTAATTTATGAACGTTGGCTAATGTGGCGTGTGGTGGGCAAACAATTGCCTTATACCATGTATATATTGTGGGATTGGCATGACCATTGGTCCTATTACCCATTATACGCATTAGAGTGTATAGCTGGTTTTACTTCAGCTGCTGGCCAGATATCCTGTGATCTACTATTATGTGCGTTTGCCACACAACTGATAATGCATTACGATTACGTCGCGCGTAGCTTGGCTATGTACGAAGTTAAAACGCGGCAGAAATTTATGGAGCCAAGGAAAGCAATGGCCGAAGATATGAAATTTCTAAGAAATATTATTGCCTATCATGCTAACGTATTAAGGTAAGTGGCTTTCCAAAGCAATCGTTTGCAAATATTTTTGCTTTCCTTCTCTTCCTCTTTTTTCCCCGTCTAGCCTATCTGAGTTAATGAATGAAGTGTTTGGTGTGGCTTTGTTTTTCAACTTTATGGCGTCATCGTTTGTTATATGTTTTGTTGGCTTTCAAATGACAATGGGCGCCGATCCGGACACATTATTTAAATTATTTTTATTCCTATTTACGTCGGCTAGTCAAGTGTATCTAATAAGTCATTATGGTCAGCAGTTAATTGATGCGGTAAGTTAACTCAAGGCAGGTTCTTATAGCAACGGACGATAAATTGAATAAGCGAATCTTTTTATTAAATTTCTGGAACTTCAAAGGAAATGCCAGAGTTTTGAGTAATTTGAGCAATCTATTCGATTTTTGTGGCGTTAACATTGCGTCTTAGCTAAGCTTGGGTCTTACTGGTCGGACATCGCGAGCTTTAGTTTACATGTGTATATAGGTTTATGTACTAAGGCGTGACTTAAAGTGTTAATTATGATAATGTCAATATTTAAATACTTCGACACATAGCAGATTGATTTAAATATATTTAACTAATACATATATTAGTAGTTGAGACCAAGGAGACCAGGTTCACATTCCCCATGAAACCCGTGTGTCGAATCCGAGTACACCAATCTTCGATGCCGCAGTAATCGGTCTAATCTTTCTGTAACATCTCCTGTTTAAGCAACGAAACCTACAAATCAGGCCCAAGAAAGCAAATTTACTTAAATCGTAACTAGTAATAGTTCCTGAATTAATTGGAAATCAGTTGATGAGTAGATTGTTAGATAACAATTAATACAAGTTCGTTAAAAGACGAATGAAATGGAATCAATTTTGTGTTCATCTACTTACGCACCTAAGAAATTTCCAGAGTTTTAATATTGCAACCGCTGTTTACAATCAGCAATGGTATAATGCTGACATCGGTTATAAGAAAATGCTGGTATTAATAGCTGCACGTGCCCAAAAACCGGTTGAACTGCAAGCAACAACATTTGTTTTAATATCTCGAGGCACCATGACCGATGTAAGTCTTATAAAAAAATTTCAAAAGTATTTTAGCTAATAAAGACGATCATTGCTTTCCAGATTATGCAACTTTCTTATAAATTTTTTGCTCTACTTCGTACCATCTATGCTGAATAAAACATACATTTATTAGAGAGTCTGCGAAACGTATCGGAAAAAATGTGCTTTATGAAGAACCTTATTGTATTGGTGTTACTATCCTAAGCATATAACTATTTGTATTCGATCTTTAAGAGCTAAAATCATCAAAAGTAATAAACAATTGCCTATAGAAGATTTAGGTGATTGTGTGCGTAAATTACTGAAGACGACTGGAAGTTTCATGACTTTTTCATAACGAATCTGACATATTTTTTGGCTTATGAGAATTTTGATTACAGTTCATTCAAAGCCATCTTTTTTATATATATATATGATAAGATCATTGGACTGTGATAATTTATATTTTTTTTTTTTATATATTTGTTGTTGAAAGTCAAAGATTACAGTTGTTTTTATATTCAATTTGTTAGTTATCTATAGCATTGAGTAGAAAAATTCCTCGATAATGAACATTAACGATTAAATAAGAAGTTAATAATATATGTACTCTTAGCTCTTATGTCTTCTGTCAATCATCCGTGAGTAATCATCTTCAACTTCCTAAAAAAACAATTAAAGGGTTTTTTTTCACAATAACTGGAGCTACGGGCACCGATTATTTACGGTGTGACCGTTTTCGAGTTTCGAGCTTTTTAGCCATATGTACGATAGCGAAAAACGTTTACTCCACGTTGTCAAAACCAGCGTACGCAAAATTGCTCACTCTTTGTGGTAATATCGATTGTCTAGGATTGCATTTGTAAAAGAAAGCATCTGTAAATTGAAAATAAAATAAATTGCAAACAAAATTGTTTCAAATTTTTGAAAGGTAAGTAAATTATTTCTTTTTTTACTTTCTACTCCAATTGTCTAATTAATACTCGCAATTCGCCAAAGCTTATAATCAATTGTCTGTCCGTCTTGTAATCAGTCTTTCTATACCTCATCATATACTGTCCCTATCAATGTGCAAAGGAGCGACAAATAAAAATCCATGACTCTAAATATATTGGTCTTATCGGCAATAGGCCTAATCTGCTCTACTAAATACAACAAAAAAAGGTAAGTAAATTGTTATAAAATGATCAAATAACGTGAAGAAATACCTTCAAATACGCTTACTGGACCAGAAAATATGTAAGTAAATGGTTTCTTACATTTATTGAAAACTTACATTATTTTTATTATGACAACGGTGTGAACGTTTTGCTAGAGGTCTGCCAGTTGAGGCGGATAAATGAGGAAGTAACAACCGGCATGCCTTCTGCACTTTCAAATTGAATTATAATGAAATAAAATATATAAGGGGCAAATCCGCTTTTATGAAAATTAAAAAGTTGGGTTCAATTTTCAGAATGTAATTAAACAGAAACAATTCCTTTTAAAACCTAACTCATGCGTTAATGTATAAATACATAAAACAAAAACAAAAACACAAAATTCAAAGTTGAAAATAATGAATGATAATAAAAACCAAAAATATGTTAACTTCATCGAATTAAATAGTTCTTTTCCTTGGTTAGCAGTAACTTGCTACGATTGGACGAAGTAAAGTCATCTTTAATTTACGTTCACAGCTGCACCATTCATTCTTGATTTTGCAATTGTATCTCGTTGTGTAGTTGAACGGACTCAACGTGTTCTTTAAGCATATCGAAAATGTCAAAGCGCAGAGCTTTTCCGAACTTGTTGTGCTTTTATCATAGGATGAATATCTCCGTAAGAATAATTATTTTTATTAACGATTATGCGATGTAGATATTAAATGAGAATTAATACGTGCACTTAACTCCGTTTCTTACTCGGAATGCCATTCTCCACATCAGAATCTATTACGTGAGATCTTTTAAACATATATAAAAAACTATACAGCATACACTAAAAAGTTTACAATATAATTACACTCTCGACTTTTTCCCGCTTGTGGATTGTAATGCCTCTTTGCAAATATTTTAATTGATGCACCAAAAACAGGCACATCTCGTCCGCAACGAAGCCCGTCACTAAATCTGCGAGCCCGGCAATTCTCTCTTCGTCGATAGTCAGTACCACTTGCCCTCTTCTCGCTCCGCCAGTTCTTTGTTGGGACAATTTGTTGATCCTCAATTTTCTTTTCATCTTATATTTGTGGTCCGCCGAAACCCAAAAAGGAGGTAAAACTGAAGCAAATGCGAACAAAATGCTAACAAAATTTCTGAAAACTTACTTTTCAAGATCCCGCCATAATTTTGTTTGGTAAACCCATCGAACCTAGCTGCGTCGTTAGCTACTCCTATAAGCTTTTCAGCTCTTGAAGTCCTTAGAGAATGCTGCAGTCACAAGTTTTGGCCTTGCACTTTATTACTCGTAACTTATTGGAATTTCATGTAACTAAATGCCGCACAATATCCGTAAGTATTCGCGTCGGAAAGCAATGCAACTCACTGGCTGCAACTTTCCCTTTCTTTCGTTTCATTATATCAAAAAGTATTAAGTAATTAAGTTTTTATTTACATTTGTATAATTTTGTTATCGATTGTATGATTGATTGTAAACAAAGCAAATGTCAAATTTGTCGAGTATTTTTTCGGAAAAATTTCAAATTAAGAAAACCACACATAGGTCCCAACCAAATGGCTTTCAATATACACCTTCTAAATGTCAGGTATTTAACTAAGAGATACATAATTAGGGCTGTGCTTTGCAAATAAATTAATGATTGCAGAGGTCACCACTGCAAAATAGCCCACATTTGTTGAATTTTGTGTTTTTGAAAAAAAGGAGACAATGTACAAAATCCCTAACAAAAAATTCAACAGATCTTTCATCGCGTCGTTATTGGTCACAATTTTACACCTGCGGCAAAAAACATAAAAACATTCATTAACTTGAAATTTTTGTTTTTTTTTTGTCACTTGAAAATAGACCAACGAATCGGCAAATTTTAATTTATGATAAGAGAATCTTGGGCCTGTTTGTGGTCTTCGACAAGGAGCGCGAATTCGATTAGACAGTCGAGGTTGTAAATTTATACAACTCGACCGCTGTCGCATCGAAAAGAGTGTTTCACTGAAGAGATAGCAACGTTACATTCTTTCCCGCAACAGGCGTTGCTGTCATTGGAATGTGAATCATAATATAAAAAAAAGTCAGAGATAAGGAAAAGAGTAAGTAATTGAACAAGCGAAACAACAATCCAAATACATGAACTTTAATATATGCGTATACTTTTTAAACTAAGTTTTTATAACCATCCAATTCTTACTTTAACATTCCACAAAAAATTTGTAGTTATTTTCTTTTATACAATAATCTTTTACTTTGCGGTCACCAGGAGGGAAAAGCATCGAAGAAATAACTTCCTTTTCCCAACATTTTCGCATATCCAGCATTAACTGTGCGGAATATGTACATTTCGTGACATTTTACTTTATTTACCTTTCAAAATGCTACTCGATAGCAAATTTGTGATCAAGGAATATTTTCTCTGACTGAAAGGAACTAGCATTTTGAAATAACTAATCTCTATACTTTAAACAAGATATACTTGGTTTTCTTACAAAGTAATCAATGGTCTCCTCTGATTTGACACTATTTTTTTAAAATGTCTGCGAGCCCCTATTTCGTTGCAATATTTGATTAACCAGGTCTGTTGCCTAATGTTGAACTAATATTCAAAAGTTAAAAACCAACAGCCTTCAGGCAGATAATTAGCTTCACATAAATTTTATAAAAACACATAAAAGGTAAATAACATTTCTATGATGGACGCTCGCACGGTGTGTAGGGAAACTGAACTCTTCTCTGAATCGTTTAAATCACCTAATCAGAAATCGTTTCACTGATATTTTTTTCTGATATTTTCATTCTTTATTTTTCCATACAAGTTGTCTAATTTAATTTCACCTGAACTCTGCACATCAGTGTTTTGCAGGTTACTTGTAAAAACAATTCGTCCGCAATTCCGCTCACTCCAGAGCTTTTAAAAAAGGTGCTGCTGCTCTAATTAGCCGGTTGTTGATTTGCTGAATAACAAACGAAGGATAAAAGTGGAAAACAAATTCAAGAGACAACACCAAGAAAATATTGCAACATTTAAACAGTAAGCTTAGTGGATTTCACGTACTTTTTTAGAATTGCGATAAGTCGTCTTTCGTACGTAGCGAAATGGAAATAGAATCTTAGCCTGAATAAAACTTTTTAAATTCTTCCAAAATTAACAGGAATCGTTTACGTTTATGGCTCGACTTCCTAGAGTAAAAGTGATAAATAAATTGCATTGATCTTGACTTCATAGTTTTCTGGATGCGAAGTAAAGAATCGATGAAGTGTGCTGTGGTGCAATCTGACAAAACCAGACGCACTCCTTCGCAAGATGTCATGGACTTTGAAAGCAGGATCGATACGGATTTCGCTGTTTGGACAACTGTATTGTCTAGAAGAGTGCGAGGTGTAAACCTGAAATAGAGAAGCGTATTTTTAGTCCTGATTGCTACACCAAACACAAATCCGAAAGTTGGGATTAATAAAAGCCTATAAAGCTATGAAGCCTTTTTGTACTACGACATGTGAATAAGCGAAACGCTTGAGAATCGTATAGACTACCGTTTTCGCTATCTGATCTCACAGAGAACGAGTCTCCAGCCAAAATTTATGGACATGTGTCCATAGCACTAAAAGCCTCCATACATTGGTATGGTCTTTTTTAATGTGCCAACCATAACTGACAATGGCAAATAGGCTCGCTTGCGTGCCACAACCAATGCATTCCTCAGATCTGGCCGACTAAATATATGCTGGAAAATATCAAAAAGTTGTTCCAAGAAAAAAAAAGGAATCATATATGAATTTCATTCAAAATCATTTATGAATTGAATCGAATCCCACAAGGAAAAAAGCTTTTTACTTAATTCCTGGAGTTGTTGGCCGTTGTATTACCGAACAAAATCTTCGCAAATTTAATACCGGACATTATCTATACAAGAAGTTGTTACAAATGAATTGCATCGCAGATGCTTTTCTCTCCTTTGCTTTTCTCTCCTTTGATGCTTTCTTTCTCCTTTTACATTTTATATCGTGTAGTAATGTGTTGAAAAAAAGACTTGTTTTATGGACAGGAATAATCATATTGACATATTGTCGTCAATATTATCGTATTGGATTTTTGAGAAACACAATCTTTCGATTCGATAAATAACTGCTCATGGGAGACTAAAGAGAACAGCAGTTAAAGACAATTTTAAGGCGATAACCGCCGCTTCTGCAAATTTAATTTGGTTCCGTCATAAGCGGGTTGTAACAATTGTCCGAAAAGCCTTTGGAGCGCTTATATTGACGATTGCGCTTGTCTATAAGCCCCAAGTCACTGAAATGCGATTTACATGCTATCCTTGGAAATTGTCATTCCCTGACTTCTGCATAGCCCGTCGTTGTGTATATACGCATATAGGTGTACATAATATAATAATAAGTAAATTAGTAGAAATCAAAATGTTTGCTTATATAATTGGAGAAAAGTCACCGGAGATCATAGAGTACGTCTTAGTTCAGGATATAAAAAAGAGCCCAAAACTTTCTATGAATGAAAAGCAAAACAATTGAAAAATCTACCATTCGTGTATGGTTTTTGAAAACCTTTTGTTGTTCGTTTTTTGTTTTTGTTTTTCGATATTTAATTTACGCCCAATGCTTCTAGTTGCCTGGCAATTCTGTAGCTAAAGGTACATTTTCGTAAGATATATTGCCGTGAGTTCCCTTATTCCAAGCGAAGAGCCTACCAGCCAATTGAAATGTTGTTACGTCGAAATCATAACGTCCGAAATTATTAACAAGTGTTATGGTGCCATTGCTCATATGATGACATCATTGTAGTTTGCGATCGGAACGCTTCTTCTTATAAAATTCTTCTACATCGGGTGTATAGACTTCTAACTCAAGCGCTAAACTAACCGATAAGCGTTGCGAGCACCTTGCCCACGCACCCTCATTCAATATTTTAATACGAACGACATTATGACGACCGGTAAATCTTCGCTAACCTGTAAAACACAAAAAAGTGAAAAATATAGTACAAAAGGAATTCAAAAGTTATTTGCGGCGTATTTTAATATGCTGAAACATACGTGCGAAACGACTAACATAATCCGCATGGATACCTACTTCTCTCAACCACTCCTCCTTCTCGATGTCGGAACTAGTACCCAAAGTAAGTCTAATAAACGATTGTTTTAATAAAGAAAATACGTTCAATTGTAATTTCAATCACCTTCTAGTTAAATGCACCTTACGATAACGCATAAGCACATTCTTACTATTAACATATTTCAAAACCAAAATCACGTACACGTCCATCTATCTGTTCACTGGTCCAACGTTTACTTAACGGTATACGTCGCAATAACATACCGCAATAATTGGCTAACAGCTCAGGGCATTTACTTTGGAGAGCTGTATACTTAACTTCCCAGTAGGCTAATCCAATTTAAAGACACTTGTCTTAAAGGCCTTGTCACGTGCCGTTAGAAACTGTGGATCATCACCGAAGGCACTTTTAACTAACGTGCTGAAGTTCTTAATCAACTCTAATAAATGTTCCACATATTGTTCTGAGTCTTGCATTATAATTAGAGAGGTCGACACCATGTCAGCTAAATCTGCGGATACAATACGATATTTCAAATGCCTTAGTATGGGATCGATTGGCAAATAGAAGCGTAACGAGCCAATACATTAACATTCTCCATAGCGGTTTGTATTCTTGCCAATGTTCCAAACACAACGCTGTGTAGCAAAATCGCAACCATCTTTCTTATATTGAAAGTAACGGTAAGCCAAGTGATAGATTCTGTGATAGAGTTGCGAAAATTTTAAGAAGGACTTGCGTATAAACATGTGCGTTTGTATAAACACGGAATGAAACTTGTTATTGTGTGTATTGTAAGCCCCTGCTATGTTTGTAAGTAAACAAGTATTTATTGCTTTGCTGTTCTTGTGCTTAATAAGCAGAATGTATTTTTGAAGAAATTTTTAAATTTCCATTTCCACTATAGCTAACAAATACTTCATTATTTTGGCGTTTAAAAAAACTTCTGCGTTAATAAGTCTAATATTAATCTTTCAGTCTTCGTATTAAAACGAATCATATCCAACTACTGATCCAGTAGGTTGAAGACGAAGATGATTAAAAAGGAGGAGTTGTTTCACCGTTCGTCGTATCTAAAGCTACTTGACGGGCATCTTGTAGTATGTCAAGATAAATTTGTTTCCTGGCTGGTTGTAATTGGCTCCATACGCCTTTATAATGCATAAGATACCTATCGACGCTGGGCATACATTCTTACATACATACGTTCATAAATACTTAGTTTGTCCCATGCAGCGACACCTTCTACGATTTTCAGCACATCCATACATGTTTCCAGTGGTATACAAACATTGGTAAAATTTATTAAAGCCTGCGATACCTGAATCAGTTGAGAGCGTATAGAACATTCCAACGAACTTAAAGAAGCTAAACAGAAATCACGATCATCTTCAATTGCTATTCGGCATTTATAAGTCAAGTTATTTGCTTTGGTAATAAAGTATTCAACATCTTCAATTTTCTGGCGGGGCTTCTTTTCTCAAACATTAGATTCTTATTGCGCATTTCCTCTTGTTATGTTTTCAGATACGGAGCGGATCGATTCGAAATCATCCATTACCAAAGAAAACATCTTAAAGGAAGAAGAAATAAAAAAAGTCCTCCAATGTTCAAACACTTCCAAAATGTAGGAATTTGATAATGAACACGACCTCAAATGAATCTAAATCAAACAACCGTTGAAACAGTCAGCAAATTTCCACCGGAGACTAGAAAACCAAAATTTTTAAAATGAACCAATAACTCCTCCAAATATAAACAAGCATATTTGCAATCGTTAGGTAACAACAAAAAACAAGCGAGCATTTCTAAATCTACCCATGTTGCAAAAATACCCAAAAAGTAAAATTTGTAAATCGAATTCAGCAAGTGAATTCGGCAATCAAATGGCTGAGGAAGTATCTGCTTCAGAAAGTAAAGAGCAGAATGTCCTAAATGTACATAAAACTGGAGAACTGAAAAACTCAGCACGGAATGATAACTCCTCCGAAAGGAGTAGAAACTTTCCGAAGTGCAGACACTACAAAAAGATCAGAAATGTGGAACAGGAAAACGGAAACCAGAACTCTCTCTCTCCGAGTGAAAATAATTTCTGAGCAAGATAAGTTTCAGTTAAACTCAGTCTCTTCAATGGACGGAACCATTTCAGCTTGATCTAACAAATATGGCTCTTAAACCATTGCCACGTTGTCTAGAGACTCCTGACAATTTTGAAGATGATTGAATGAATTGAGGCGCCAGTTTTTTTTTTTTTAATATTGTATTTTTAATGCGTAAAGTGTTAAAGTGGACTCTCTGTCATCCAAGCCATCCATAATAGAGTCTCGAGAGTAGCAAGTCATCCAAGCCTTGAGTAATGCATTCATAATTTGAACCCATCAGTGTTACGACAATCGATGTTATTCAATTCTGGTGATTCATCTATTGGACTATTGGACCATTCATGAATGGTGTCGGCGTCGTACATACTGATATCGCTGTCGACAAATCCCTTGGTGTTAAATTGGTTGATAAAATAACCATTGCTTGCTTGGATGGTGATGTGTTATGTGAATTAAGTTTAGCTAATGGTTCAACAGGCTCATTTAATTGATGTCGTGTACTATTTGAAGACGTCTCCAAACAGGTTAAAAAAATCTATGAAAAAAGAAACGCTTCATATTAAATATTACTACCAAACTTTGGTTTTCCATTGGGACGAATATTTATTTTGCTCAGATGTTTTTTGTTTGCAACACACAGTCTTGGCAACGACAAAATACATAGGCTCTCTGCTTTGCTGAAACATTGACAACAACATATATAGAGGCCCTCGCCGTTGCAGAAACAACACAGATGTTTTTTATTTGAAGCTAAATAGTTCATGTTTTGCAGGAGTATTGGTTTTTTTTTTTGTTTTGTAAATGATAAAAGCAGAGAAACTTGATATGCAGATCTCGTGCTGATCTAAGCGATTTAAGGCTAAGGCAGCCCAGTTTTCCGCGGATTCGTAATATAAAAATTTTTAATGTGAACCTGTGCGTGAATATCGGGTAGATTGGGCCCTTTTCGTGCCGGAATGCCAGTGCTTTGTGATTCATCTAAGAAAACATCGAAAATGTCGGATTGTGCCCCGCTGTGGCTGCATATACATATAGTTGTTGGAAGAAGTTTAAGTAAATTTACAAAAAAAAGCACAAATTGTCGGTTTTATATTTCTTTTCTTATCAACTCTTTACTTTACGAAAACAGCGACCATTATATGAATAAAGCGCAATAAATAATGACTACTGCTCTAGACGATGTGCCACGTTGTGTGGAGCTACGTACTATACTTAAGGATATTTTGGATATTAGAGAACTTCAATTGATGCTTTCATTAAGGATGAGGATAATTCAGAAACGCACATTTCCCGTCCTATCTTAGCACACTCATTGGATCAACGTACAGCTGTGGCTGAAAAAGAAATACTTCTAGCATAATGGGCTTAAATTCAACCAGCACAAATACCAATTCATTACATATATAATATATAATAATAAATGCGTAGTTAATTTTTCTATTTTTCTATTTTATTTCTTAATATAAAATTTTTATTTCTAAGAATAAACTCGCCCGAGTACATGTGTCTAACAAACAAAAAAAAAACAAAAAAATTGCAGATATAATTCCGTAAGAAACCAAAACAAACAGACTACATTGAAATATATTTTATACTCTTATGATTATGTATGTGCAGAAACAATGAAAATCGCTGATGAATAATAATATAACTGCACTTTATTCCTTAAGTCTATTTCATAAATATTTCTTTCTTAAGTAGTTGCCGAACGAAGATCAAATTGACGTATAGCCTGAATAGGATAAATTCTTCAGTTTCCAACTTTGCTTTTTTAAATAAGAAAAGTCTGTCTGCTCCATTGAAGTCAACAAGCAATGGCTCTACATTAACAAAGCTATGAATTCAGCGGAACATTAAATTGAAGCGATCTGTTTCGCACTCTTTGATCAATGGAGCAAATCGGCGATAATTGCATTCATGTGATCGTTTACCAATACTTTGACACAGGTATGAACTCAAACGCAATAACCGGTGGCCTCCAGGCAATGCCTTGCTCTTGCGTCTTGTTCGCATAGCTTAACATCAGCGTATTTCATGAAAGCCAATACACCATTAATTTGCTATTGTTCGGCAGCATTTAATCGATAAAAAGCTACCGTCGCATTTAGATAAGTTTCTTCAAAATTTTCACGATATATTCGCAATTTATCGTCTGGATTGGAACAAAGATTTACATATGATTCGCGTCACCAGTCACTAGCTGGGCAACATAAACAGCACCGTTAGGTTCGGCATGAACAATTCTCATCAACATTTTATATGCAATTTTTTCTGTGAGGTTTAAATAAATTATAACAATAATATCATATTCAATTTGCTAATAATATCGGTTGGGGAGAAAAACATGGCGACAACGTATATTTTTTATGTTCTTTCCTTCCTTTCTAGACTAGCAAGAAGCCGCTTTTTCTAAATGGATACAACGGGCTTAATAAGAAGCTTCTATTTCTGATTTTGATTTCAATACAACTGAACATGTAATCAATATTTACATAAAAAGCACGTAGTTATGAACTCAATCAAATGCATTTGGCGAATTGTATTTAAATCAGCTTCATTGGGAGTATTTGCCTACATTTATTCACGTAACGACCTTATTCGTATGTTACAATACCTCTTATTTCTTGAAAGCTTATGCAGTCCACCTTTGTAATCGATGCCAATGAAACATTTCCCATAACAAACGGAAAAACAGATGAAAATTATAATTAACTTCGAATGATCATTTATTTATAAAACAATATATTGTTGTAATCTGGTGTTGAGTGAAAATCTTAATTTACTTAAATAATCCCTAAATTATTGAAGGATATTATTTTTGCAGAATTATTGTTATACTACCTACCATAAGATTAACAATAAACATCAATTAATAACGAAAGTAAATGCAAATAATACTCTGTACATGTAAGTGTACACGTTAAGCTTCATATAGAAATATCTAATGAAAAATAGTGCAATATGTACTGAATGAAGCAAACCAAAATATCTATGTTCAAATTGATCTGTATTGTCTTCTGAACGAATACGGAAATATGAATTCATAAATCGATGATTTATTATTTTTGGTTTTAGTTTATTTTAGGCTTTAAGAAAGACGTTCTTTTGCAGCTGTCATACACACGCACATATCTTTAACTAATGTGCTACTAGTCAATCATTTGCGAATAGCACTTACAACCAAACATTTTGAATATAAAAGATTTTCTTTCTCCCTTCGACCTTTGCTGTAGACATGCTTTGTGAATAAATTAAATCCTTAATATTTTGGGTAAACTCTGAATAAATTAAAAACGTCGCATTTGATACGAAACATTAACTCAGTTATAAGCCTTTCATTGCGAATGACAACAAGTAAAGAAAAGAAAAAAAAAAAGGCAAAATTTGCCTACCACACCTTTCCTAGTGTTCAAAAAAACTTTTACATAATTCTAATTGCACACCGTGATCCGCGAATGGAATAATGTGCACGTTACGCTTTCAAAACCGTTGCCAGCTTCAAATACATTCCCAAGATCACGGACGTGCTGTTTGTTGTGTATTCAAAGCTTCAGAATTATTCTTCCAAACTTAACGTCAGATCATTACTGATTCCTGATCATCTGGATCTCATGACGCTGATCAGTGTTGCTGCGCCTTGAATACCGCGCAATTTCCCTATTACCATCTTTCCTTGAAATAAATAAATACCGATCGATTCAGAAAATGCTTGTGAAGGCTCTAAGCCTGTCTGCCCCTCTGTTGTCTGTCCATTCAACAGGTCCTAATTTTTTATATATTTTGATGAAATTCGCTACACTGACGTATTTTGACCACAGAGGAACGCTGTTGAAAATGGTTTGGATCGTTCCACTTTTTTGACCACTCCTCCAACGTCCTATTTTGAAAACTCTTTATATGAAAAATATAGCAATTTTCAAAATTTCTCGACAGAAGTGTGTAATGTGGACAGAACCGGCAGTCTTTATTTCAGCTGGCTAGCGCACCCGACATGTACTAAAAGAAAATCGAGATAAAAAAACCATACTTATGTCAAGGCTGTTTCCTCTTTTCTCTCCGTTCATTGTCGTATTGTTCGTCTGTCTCATTCTTTTCGTACGTTACTCTGTGTGAGTAATTGCTGCAGACGTTAAAAGTGGCTAAGTAATAGTATTTCGGCATTCGCAATTGGTGTGAAAAGTTTGGACCGGCTGTGGCAAATTTTTAAATTCCTGATAAAAGAAATTAACCGTATCAAATTTAGACCATCTCGACCTAATTTTTGGATACCACTCTATATAAGAAGTTTCACGAGAATTGATTCATGGAGCAGAAAATTCTAAACTTTATTATGTTCAACTCAAATCAACTCATGAAAGTAATTTGAAATAAAAAGTAACTGTACAAAATTTGGACCACTCACGTTTATTTTTTATCCTACGTTATATAAAGATTTTCACAAAAAATTTGGTTTTTTAGGACAGAAGAGTTTGAATATCGTTTGATAAAAATTGACCCATTAAGGTAATTTTATATGAAAATTAATTCTACAAAATTTGTACCACGCGCGCTTATTTTTGGATCACTTGGATTTTTGTTGTTTGGGTCCCAAAAGTTTAAGTTTTAATGTTTTGCGATGAAAAGTGAACCGTAACACTAATTTTTGATATAACTGATGACTAATTTTTTGATATAAAAACTAATCGTGCTGAATTTTGAACAATTTTTGGACCTCTTCAGCAAAGTATTCTTACGAAAAGTGAGCCTTTACTTGCAAAGAGATCTAATTTTTAATATACAGTTCCATAACAGCGAGTTGGTATAAAAGCAGAGTATAATTTTTGTGTTCCGTGGCAAAAATAAGAATTGTGTTAGACCATCTAATGTAGGATATTTAAGGGAGACTAAATCCGACTATAATTTCTCCACTTTTTTTTTAACCTTGTTTATTAAGCAATGTTTGTTTGCTTTCGAATTCGACGGGAAACACAAGAAAAGCTTAATATAGTCATCTATATCGGAATAAGTTTTGAGAAACTTATATTTTTAAAAAAATTTATTTTATTGATAATCTCGCCGGGCCTACTAAAATACTAGATTGTACAGTGTACTTACTAGAATCATATGAAATTTGCACACATTTGATAATGTCCCTCTTCTGTGTCTATTCATACGCAATTATCACTAACGATAACAAAACCAAATAATACGCTGTAATACGTCTGAGATAATTCAAATTTCCCCTCAAGTCAAATAGTTAATCGTGTTGGTTTCCTCATTTTTAATGATTGTAACATTTCCACCACGCCGTTTTCACCATTTTCAGAGGCAAATGTCTCCAACTGAGTACTAACTGCCTCTCTGTATGTTAGAACTGATAGTTCCTCAAAAAAGTTACATGAAAATCTTTTCAAATCTCTAGGAAATAACAAGAAATCAATCAAAAGTACATAGTAATGCAGTCTTTTCAAAATTACATAGCTCATCTGATAACGATATTTACTCTGAAAAGATAGAAAATGTAATATCTTTTCAACGATTAATTGTTCGTTCATTTTTACTGTGTGTGATAAAGATAATCAAGGTTTATAAATTTGTGTATAGTCACATCTAGAAAAGAGGATTTTCGGTAAATCAAACATCGTTGAAAATTATTCATTACTTACGCTAAAACAAGCGTGAAACGAAGCTATTCATATTCGTTTTCGATACCAAGAGAACAAACAAATAACATTTACACATCGATTTGGTTTGCTTTCAACTGCACAACTCGCCAATAATCGTCTGGACGCTATAGAGTCCAAATACATTCCAGATCAGCTATTCAGATTCTCAAACTTGCTGAAGATAAGTCAGTGGCTGCTCCAGCAAAAAATTTTTCAATGAATGCCCGAATGTTCGATTAGTATCAACAACATACTGCTAGTTATAATCTGTCTTATGTTTCCTTTTAAAAAATTGTAATTTTGTATCACCTTCTCGTTAAGCTGCTCATCACGTCACCGCCACACATTTAGCATTTTAGTATTGCGTTCGAAAATGAATTAAGAAAAAGCTTTTATTGGTTGAAATTTCTTTTTTGTCGCCCATCGTTTCTTTTTTGTCATTTAAAGACATGAAGAGCGGAGCCCAATGATAAACTTGGTAAGATTAGAGTTTGCAAAAAAAAATTGAGAAAAGAAATCTCATCTGAGAGAAGGAAACAAGCAAACGTTTTTAATTAGTTTTCTACATAGTTGGTAAACATACTTTGCGCGTAAACAAAAAAAAATCTGGAAATAAAAGAAATCTAATTGGAAAAAGATTTAAAATATGTTTGTGCACGCGTACGTTTTATATAATTAGTAAAGTGGAAGCAAAATGGGAGCCCATGACTTTAATAATAGCATAAACGTAGATGACTAACGCCGTTCCCAGCAAGAATTCCGATTATACCACGTCGGAAAATAGTTAAGTAGTTCAGGTACTGAGAAGCCAAATTGCCGAATATTCAGAGAATGATTGCGCAAACATTACGTAAATAGATAAAAAATAGAAAAAAAAGTTAATTTTAAAAAAATTCGTACGCCGGAGACTAAGTTTTTCCAGTTTCTCCATTTTACGTCCAACAAAAAGTACAAGACAAATACAACACAATTTAGAAGCCCAAAACTGTCTTCCGAGGGCAATAGAAATATTTGATTGCAATGCCCTTTAATCCGTTCATTCAATGGCATTTTAAAACTGAAACTATAACCTTGCATTAAACTCGTTTGCGCCAAGCTTCACTACTCTTTTCCCGGAAACGGACAGTTGGCGCCACCGGTTGAAAACCTCAAAACGGTGAATACACATTACGTCCATTTGCACTGTTATACACTGGTAAAGTGTAATTTTCTTTTCATAGTTAAATGTTGTTTCTTTTGCACATATAGTAACGAAAAATTGTTTATTAAGATCATGTCCTATAATTGCATCGTATTTAGTTGCATCATCTCTTAATATCAAAAACTCATGACGTATTTCCACACTGTCTATGTTTATTTTGACTTTTAATTTACCAACCGCGTTTGTGTGTGCGCTTTGCAAAGTATAAAGCAACAGGTGATCGAACTCATTTCTCATTTATATTTCAGTTTGACATAAAACCCAAGGTTCGATATATCAGTTTGATATAAAACCCAAGGTTTGATATTTCACTTTGATATAAAACCCAAGGTTTTACGGACAATATGGACAATAACCGATTAGTGCAGTTAAGCAATGGAGTATTTAAAGAAACATTCGCATAAATTTTTATTATATTTGGATTGCAAAATATTTTAATTCGCTAGATCCTCACCATATAGTAACTGGTGATTATTTTGACATTTGATTGAGTCCTAATTAACCAAGATTAATGGATTAATGGAGAAACGTTTTTGAAATTTAGATTATATATCTTTTAGTTAACTAGCTCCCATTTGGGCGTTGCACTTTGAGTGGTAATTAGTTGCGAGGTATGCATGGCTTTTGTCTCTTGAATTTTATTTCGAAACGATAACGGGAAAGTAAGGGGCAACTTTGGCATTTGTTAATATCGATAACAAAACCGTGAACACGCCAATAAAAAGAAAATAATGTCAAATTTTTGATAAAATGAAATGAAGTGAGATATTAGGCACTTTTAACAAACAAAAACAAAAAAAGGCCCAAATGAAAATTTTCCAACAATGAGATACAGTGCTTTCCGAACCGGCGCGAATACCTACGCATGGTGTGCGGCATAGAATTATTTGAAAATCCAATGTGTTGGTAATAATTTGATTTTCTTTATAAAATGATAATTTTTGCGTGTTTTTTATCAATAAGTGCCGGAAGAAAAATACAAGACGTATGGAAGATTGACTGCCAATAAATTGTGCCTACAAAAACCGGAGGAAGATCAAGCGGGAAAGTGGCATTGACTATGGAGGAGCACAGAGTTGTTAACCTGACAAATTTAGAGGAGGCCATAGACTGTAAGGAAGACTTGTATGTATTAGGCTCACCAACTAAACCTTTTGCAAACGGGTCGGTGCTGTCCACAAGCGGGACAAAGCCGTAAATACAATTGCAATGTAAAATTGCTGCACAATTTAAATCGACCTTGTGACTTCGAAAGTGAAGATACAGATTAAGTTCACTCAGTTTTGGTTTTCATTTTCATTCGGTATTTGAATTTTGAATTTTTTCGTTTTGTTTTTATTTTGTATATTGATACATTAACATATGAGTTTAACTAGAAAGAATATATAGTGTCCAAAAATTAAACTTTTTATCTCTAACCAGCTTGTGATAAACAAAATAAAACGCTACTTTTTAGTTTTCATTAAAACAGAATTATTCCTTATACATATATATATATATATATATATATACATTTTTTCATTACAATTCACTTCAAAAATGCAGTAGATATGCAGGTTGTTTTTCCCTCAAGTATTCGCCTCAACTGAGACACCTCTAGCGAAACGTCCACAACGGCGTCAAAATTAGATGCGGGAACTGCGGGAATCCAGAATTTACGGAATTTGAGCTTTTTAGTGCATGCAATTGTTGTCAAACGCTGCACAAATTCCATCTTCCATGGATCGTGTCTGCTTTTCCGCTCTTCACCGTGAAATACATGAAAGCTTAATTTATATTTTTGAAAAATGAATTTAATTTTATACACACCAAACCGTTATCTTTCCGCCTGGGCAACACTCACCTGATTGTGTCAAACGGATATGTGCTTAAAAGGTGATAGTTCAGTTTAAATTTTTTGTAAAATAAGTTTTCTAATTCTTTGCTTGCGCAAAAATTTATATTGATTTTTAAAGGAGCGAAATATCTGAAGAAGAAAGCTTTGTAATCCTTTTTTACAAAAAAAAAGAGTAAAAATGCTGCAAAAAATAACATAAATTTGTGAGGAGTACGGCGAGAATGCTATGAGTGAACAAAGGACCCAAGAGTGGTTTTCTCGATTTCGTTCCGGAAATTTCGATGTCAAAGATACACCTCACTGAAAAATACGATGAAATTTTGCAACTGGTGGAACGAGACCGACGTGCAAACTGTCAAGAAATACCGCAGGCACTAAACATAAACCACATGACAATTAGGAATTATTTGGAAAGGGCAGTGTACAAAAAGAATATCTGCGCCCTGGAAAATAGCGCGGAGACTTTTTATGTCCATTCAGTATGTGGTAAACTTTTCGATTCACAAAACGTTGTTCATTTTGTGCGGGCTTGCGAAAACAAATGCAGGTTCTGTCTACACATCCAATCTCTTCAAAAAACCTCGGGAATATTCCAATAGTCGCTTATTGTACAAGAATGTGGCACAAGAAGGACAAAAGCACAAAAACTTACGTATCGCCAGGAATACAAATTTTCCATACAACCACTCGATTATGTTGACATTAACTATCCACCGAATCCATTCCGCGCAAACTGTTTTTTCCATTTCTTGCATCATTTGTGATACAACCCCAAAAATGGTGCGCTCTGCAATGCTTGAGTAAAAATTGCTACCGGCCAACTATTGATAGCCTCCAGGCCCCAACAACTCCAAAGTAATGGCTAAACGGAACACTGAAGGCTAAAGGGTCCTCTTATCTCACACCAACATTTTCTAAAATTTATTCAAAACCTTTTCATGTGGAAACTTTCGCAGAAATCTATGTGCAACAATATGTATGTTTTAATTGACGTTGCCGACAAATGTGTAAAATCATTTATTTACACACTTTCGGGTAGCGTAACCCGTTACGCTTGAAGCTTCCCGGAGAGCCTTTCTACTTCTTATAAGATAACTTTGCCGCCAATGCCGATGTCCTTCTATTGCCAAATGACATAATATAAGAAAAGGAGTCCGCCTGATGTACAGATACTTCTCAACATTACTTTATTATTTAATAACAACCTTTTACTTACCTTGTTATTTTGCTCTATTTAGTAAAAGGGATTGGGTCATTTGGCGGTAAGCCCAACATATCCGGTTGATGAGTTTTTATTGTTTGTTTTTCAGTTGCGTTTTACCAACGCTAGTTAATAATAAATATATGTGCGTATATATAGCGATTGGACTAAAATGTAGAAAGAAGATTAGTTTACTTACCTTTCACAAATTTCCAATTTTTGATTTTGTTCAGCTTGCTGCAAGTAAAAAATTTTATAGGAAATTTATTTTATTTTCTATTTACAGCTGTTTTCTCTCATAAATGCAATTCTTAACAACCAATACTAACGCAAGGCGTCAGCAATTTTCTTCACGCCGGTTTGAGAATTCTGAGAGAGCGTGACACCTCATGTGCCTACATAAGTATAAAACGGTCGAAGCTCGAAAATGAAGCCTGATTAACTCCACACCTTATTAGCCCCTATACTATGGAAATTTAGTTATTTTCTTCAATATTCTTTCTTCAATATATTTTAGTGAATAGTAGGCCAGTGCGAAAATGGATAAGCGGCATTCACCATAACTTGAGACGTGAGTATTTGGTTAGTGTTTTGGTTTTGTCCTTGACCTAATTATTTCATATACAAAATTATGCTGCTGAACTGTTTTGTGACTTTAAAGCTAATAATGTTTGTAATAACTGCAAACGGAACATTTTTTATAAGAGCGAAGCTTGATTTGTAGTTTTTCACGACAAAAGGTGATGCAGAAAAATGAAAAAAAGAAAGAAAACTAAATTTGTCAAGTCAGTTCACATTTAGGGCACCCTGTAGTGTAAACGCTTTCATGGAAAATGTGCTTTAACAAGAAAAAAAACACAATTTTTGACGTGTCATCACAAAAATTAATGCCTCGCCTGACTATGGTTCTTTTACTTCTTTTCATTAAATATTCTCATAACGAGGCAAATTTTTAATCTTTCTTTCTTTTCATTTACCTTTCCCTCCGCTCTTTTTTTTATTAACAGCTGTTTTGGTTTAGTATTGGAAATGTGTGCAGTTTTGAAAAACTGTGTCCTGAAAAGCTTTTCTTCAATTGTGCAAAAGTGAAGAAATTAAGAATCAATTCTTAAGTTATTTCTTAGCCTTGAATGCAATAGTCCTTAAATTATCACAAAGCGAACAGTGATTGAAAATCACCACAGGTGTTCTAATGGCAGGTTCAAGATATGAAGATGGCCTGCGAAATCCATTAAAATGGCTGCAAGAGTTTTCCCGAGCAGGGTCCAGGAGCAAGAAGAAAAACCATGGTGCTCGGCTGACAATTTTATTTATTCAACTAACTATAAAACCTTATAACTAGAACTTGTGTACCTTACTATTAACAAAAATAAACAAAAATTATTACAACAACAAGTAAACAACTTGTTAGTTAAAGTAATTTGACTACAGAATGCTTACTAAGTGTTTTTAAATACTGGATAACGTGCCAAGATATATTTAATAAAAAAAAAAAAGAAAAAATGCAGATTTTGAATTGCAAATACGAATGTACTGTGAATGCCTTACAAAGGCTTTTAAATGTTTTATGAATTCTTGGTAATTCACTGTAATTTTGTGCTAAATTTATACACAAAAGTAATAAGAAGTGATTATCGGTAGAAAGATATGAGCATCAAAAAATCGCCTTTAAAGGTAGTTTTGAAAAGAACAAATCAAAGTAAAAAAGAAGGGAACAGATTGAAATGCGTTTTTTTTGCACCTCGAAAGGAATACAAGTGCAGCAATCTAGCAAAGAAAGCGCCATGTGAGGAAGGGAAGATAAAAGAGCATCACACCAAGTAAGTAGTGTCTCGAGAAGAGGAATTAATCAAACAAAATTAAACGGAGACTTAAAAAGAAAAAATATATATTACTTTATACTAAGCTTAAGAAGTAAGAAAAAAAAAAATAAATACATAATAATAAGAAAAAAAAATTGATGTCAATTATGACATTTGTGAAGTAGAAGAATAGTATGAGGTAAGTGAGTGTGTGCATGGGTGTGGATGAAACCACAGACATTGAGTTAACAAATCGAGCAGTGCAAGGACGGAGACTAACGAACAAGAGAACAATGTCGACAGATTGTAGGACTGCCGCCGTCACGCCATTGGTGATCCCGATAGAGTGAAATTAGTTACAATTTATTTTTGCACATGTAGCTGCGCAAGCCGGGCGGAGCAAAGTATAGCCACAGATCTACACAACTACTCTAAATAGTATAGATCGCTCTTGAAGTTAACGTCTATACACTGCAGTCGAGGACTTAATTAGACGAAAACTGTTCAATTATGAAGTATGATGGATTATGCAAGTATGTTGTTATACAGTTTGAAGACAATCCACCATCTTGGAGGACTTACACCGAAACTGCGTTATCAAATATGAAGATGTGAGTATCACGGTAGGTTATTTTTATCTCGTTATCTCGTTAATACATTTATCACTCGTTTTAAATCCATTGTTAAATTTATTTTGTATTAACTTAATTCGAAGTAGCCGCAAACTTGGCCAAAGATGCCGAGTTTCAACTGCTCTTGCAAGATTTTTGTTAGCAAACTTGATAGTAGAATTATAACCATCTACTCATCACTAATTGGAATACACAAATCATTCCTTTTATCTTTCAAATCCACTATCTCACTAAGGTGAGAAGGTCATAATGGTGGAATCAATCAAGCGCAATTCAAGAAGCTTCTTATACAGACTGACTTTTCAAATAGGATCACTTGCCTTATACACATTTGCAAATTTTGTCTAAGCGGCATTTATGCTATCGCATCATTTTACGTAATTTTGCTGTCATGATTCCATGCACAGCATGATTGTTGTTAATTCCTCTCCATTATGTGTCTCCCATCTTGAAGAATCTTTCTTTGGGTTCACCAATGTTCTCGACAGACCGGCCACAAGTGAGAATGTCTTAATACGTATTTCATATGGTGACACCATTAGTCAAAATTATTTTTGGTCAATGCTTTCCGATTTAATCACTGCCTTCCACGATTTAATCAATGGGACGCAGGCCAACTACAAATAGTAATCTAAAAACCTTGATCGCATAATTTGCACCTCTGGGCGCATAACGTGTTGGTTAAAAGTCTGTATTGCGAAAGAAAAAATAATGCTCAGCTCAAATAATTTGCTCATGTATCAAATGTATTGAAGGCTCGCACTAGGACAACTAATGTTATATTAGGAGGAAGTTTATCAAAAAATTTACTTGTCCAAGTTTATTTTCAACTAAAATAACAGTTTTGCCGCGAAAGTCCTCCGAGATCCGTGGTGTAAGTCTGTACAAACTTTCTAATAAATATTTTTTAAATAGATATTCCCGGATGCATAAGTAGTTGTAAATAATTTACATCTTTATACCCACCACTGTAGGACGGGAATATGCTCATTTTGCTTTTTATCATAATGTATGTAACACCCAAAAGGAAGCTTCAGAGACCCGATAAGGTATATATATTCTAGATCAACGTGCAATTCTGAATTGATGTAGCTATGTCTGTCAATCCGCATGTGTGTGTGTTGTTGGCACACTCCTGTGTGGTCGCAAAAATAAAGATATCCACTTCAAATTTGGTAGATACATTGGAAGTTTCTGCACGCACGTTGGTATTGAAAAAGGTCAAATTGTTCACAGGAGATGCCAGCATTGGAGCAAAAACTGAACGTAACTCTGTTTTTATTAACAAAAATTTGTGGGGTTTTGCTCCTCACTCAAAAATTATAAAAGTTAGAAAGCTGAAATTTCCTACATTTACTTTACGAAATACTGTACTCTTTACCTCCAAAAATGGAACCAATTGACCATGCCCACACAAAGTTACAAGTAATTAAATTTTATTTTTTTCACTTTTTTGAAGTTTTTTGCTTACTCCTCATAAGGCAAACAAGACGGAATGTTTAAAACCACTTGGTACAATCCTCAAATGAAGATATATTATCTGCCTGAAAATGGGTTAATTGTAAAATGAATATGGTAAACACCACGATTAATTTTTTCTTAATAACACCGGCGATATGGGTATCAAATAAAAGAACTCAGGGAGTAGAATGCGAAAAATATATTGGCGGGTATGCGAGATTCGGCCCCTGCCGATATAAATTTCTCATTTGTTTACTTGTTTACTTGTTTACTTTAATTTTCTATTAAATGCAAGTTAATTAAAATAAATACTAAAGAACGGCTTGATACAAAAGATAAACGTCCTTGGATTCTACGTAACTGAACAAACTCTGAAAGCTGATTTATTTTACTTGATGTTTCCTTGCAACGTAGAATTGTGTAAATTATGTGCACAAACATTATACGAAAGGATAACACATTTGACACGTTTGACAGTCAGTTCAATAAATACAAAGGTTATGAGCAGACAACGATGAAGGGAGAGGGAAAAAGAAAGAGCTGCAAAGGGGCGAAAAGCTAGAAGGGATTAGGAAAAAACGATGAACAACTTCTGAGAGAAGGGATTGGAAAAAAGAGCTAGAAAGAGAAAGGGAGAGCTAGAGTTCAGCTTTTCGTGATTGTAATCTTCTTATCAACTTGATATCCTTATCATCACTTAATATCCTGATTCTTTTGCTTTTACTTAAATTTCTATTATTTTCTTCAAACATTGGCCCAGAATTTAAAAGACAGCTGCATACGTACGTACGTACGCAGCAAAAAAGTGACCTATGGATTTAGCAACAACGTTACAACGATGTTCAAATAAACAGCAGAGCTCCCAAATTACGAAACAAAAGCAAATTTGTATCAATAAATTCAATTAGTGCGGTCGTCGTAATAATTACTTCTTTTAGAATCAATTCTTGTGTTTTGCTCTGTAATAATGTGTGATTATTATACAGTTAATCTTGCTTCATAAAAATTTTTAATTATTTCGAGTGCAAAAGAATGTTTTATTATTAGCTTTCTAAAAATCAGCAAAGTTGAAGTCCCAACCCATAAATTGGAATAAAGTCCCGATGCGATAGCCCCCTTACTAATAAGCATACATTTAAACATTAAAACATTATTTTTCGTTAACAAAAAACCTTTTAATTAACTTAACAAAAATCTCCTATATATTTTTCTTTCGGTTGAAAACAATGAAAATTGTTGGAGCTATGCTGCGCGCTGTTTTCAAAACTCGTACTTCGAGAAAAACCCGGTTAAAATTTGCATATGTGTTATTTATTTTATGTTATTTATATATGTGTTTTTGTTATAATAAACTGCTTACTATATTTTTCTGTTAGTCTACAATCTCAGAACAAAGCAAGTAAAAACATTATAGTAGACCCGGGCCTAGTATTAAATACTCTATGCAATTCTACAGTTATCTATATAATGGCGTTTCAAAATTTGGCATTACAGAGGAAGTGGCGAAAAAATTTGTCCCATCCAGTCTCTCTTCAATAGTGTTCGTCCTTGGGCCCAAGCACGTCAGAGGGGCAAATTTTATTGCAATATCGGAAAATTGCTTGTAAAAGGAACTCAACAAAACAATACAGAGGGACAAACTTAAAATGATTGAAAAACTGATTCAGAGAGTGATTCTGAATCGATCTGCGTAAAAAAGATGGCTCTATCTCAAGCCTTTCTGTGTGTAGCGTACATCCATACAGACTTAATACATGCTTGTGCCATAAGTAAAGTGGTAGCGTAGCATTTGCATGCCTTGGCATTGTCATTCACATCTTTCGGTCGAAAGTGCCGTCCCTGCTGTATTTGCTAAAGACAGAATCACACATTTTATATTTTACATGGGGCGGGGTAGTTACCGAAACGGTAAGAAAACGTGTAGTTCCATAACTGAATTTTGTTGCAAGTATTGAAAGTTTTCGGATCGCTCTCATGTCTACTCAAGGTTCATGGCAACGAGCCTACATTAGCACACTTTGATTCGGAAACGTTTTTAAACGAGCATAGGGGCTTTCTGCAGACATCTGTTAGTTTAAAAACCACAAGATACGACATTATATTGTAACTTCCGAGAAGTAATTTTCAAGGAACCAATTCTTTTGAGGTAATGAGTGCTATTCTAGAAGATTCAAAACTACTACTAGGCCAACAAAAAAAGTCTCTGAAAAATTTTGCCTGGCGTCCACTTTAATATGCTGCAGTTAGCTTTGCGACAATTGTAGGTAAAGTATGTGTAATCATAAAACGGTGCTGCTCTTATTTTAAGCGCAATTGTACATAAATACAAGGGACGTCAAAGATATAAACGGTGTTTGTGGTTTCATTTGTATACAATATTGTCAATTGGAAAGAGGATAATCGTAGCTGTTTGTACTTTACGTTTTTTCTTACTGATGGTACATATAAACAGACGCTACAAGCACATACACTTAGACGCTACACACACATATGAGTACTTAAATATTTTAGGAAAGGATGAGACAGACGAGTCTGAACATTATCTTCCTTTTCTTCTATATTGAGAGCCTTTGTCATATTACTGTTGTATCCCGCTCCATAGAATGCAATATTAACTTATCTAGTAAATCACTTTCATGTAAGCAATAGACTTGTGCTTTTATTTAACTACTACAAACATACATTTATAAACATGTTCATATGCTTGCACAAAGTCCAAAACCTAATAACGCTACTGATGTTTGTAATGCTGCTTTAGCTGCCTTTATTAGGGTTGATGATGCTCGTGATGATAATAATGACGATGATAACGATGACGGCAGTCATTGTCTCTTACATTTTAGCACAAACACATATTATTGACCGAACGATTGACCATAAAATTCGTTCAATAACTAAGTGACTTCGTTTCAAAGCCAACTAAAGAACGAAATGAAAAGAACAAAAAACAACAGTATACCTCCATCAAAGCTATCAAGAAATATGAAAACAAAACTGCAGAAACTTTACTAACACTAATAACTGGGAAATGAACTAAGTAAGAAAGAAAGAGAAACACAAAGTGAGTTAGACGGAAATAGAAAAGATCTGATTAAGAAAACGAATAATATGCTCTGCTTCCTGTTGTAGACAATACAGACAGACGTCAATTCATGTATACATATACTTGCGAAGTTATAGAAAAACACGTATACTTGGGTTTCTAACTGTTATACTAGATGAAGAATACAAGTGCTTTATATTTATAAAAACCAATTGTTTAGTGGTATGGCGTGTGAATGCAGCTTCCTTTGTTCACATTATCATCATCGTTGTGTGTACGTGTGCGTATGTGGTGGCTAAAGTTATCGTCATCGATCAATGATTTTTGTCCTGGCACAATAAAAAATTGTCTTTCTTCGTGAAAAGAGAGAGAAACGACACCTAACTTACACAAAACTAAAAGCGGAACAAGAAAAGGGATTTCCACATTAAATATATCAAACCACAAATAAACGCACTTTGCAAATATGTAACGCACCTCTACGTTCACTAATGTTAATTTTAAAGACTGCAAATTATATATTCAAGTTTAACGGATTTCCCGCATAAAAAAATTCTTTTGACGGCCGTATCTCGAAAATTTGTTTTACCTTATTTTCCTTATATCACCATCCTTCACCAATCCTTCTCAAATCCAGTTCGACTCGAACATTTTTCGCTAAGGCAAAATGTGTTTTAAATCAATTTCTGTACATTTGTATGGGTACATTTTCTACGAAATGTACTACGTTAACGTGCTGAGTGTGGAGATGTTGTTCTGCTTGGTTTATATTTTTAAACGAGATATAGACGAAAGCCCTATTTATAGCAAAATTACCTATCTTTCTTTCTTAGTCACTTCATTTGAATTCCTTGCCGCCTAATTTGTCTATAGTCTTTCGTTAGTATACCGAGAGACAAGAATTTCCAAAATATTGAGTAGACCTAATTTTAAATATTCTATCACAAAGAAACTTCTTCAGGCTTTCATTAATGGTTACAAAAAAGAGAACTTAAAATCAAACAAACCGAAAACTTGACTCAGTCGAAGCAAACCTTCCTTAGTAATGCCAACTGCATCATGTTCAACAATGTTTTCTTTTACGACCATTCATTTATTTTCTTTTCTTTAAAATGTGCAGTTTTTTAATTTTTACTAATAAAAAATAGGTAGTAAAATTATATTCAGTTATGGCCAAATTTGTGACTGTGACATGAAAAAATGCAAAAAACGAAAAGGTTTAACTACATGGGCTCGGCCCGTCCGCTTTTTCTTTTTTTGCAGCTGCTATAAGATTATCCAGAGAATATGCGCGAAAGCTTTTATCATAGTATCTGTTACGGCTGCTGTACGGTCTGCTTGTTTTTGAAAACAAAACTAGATTTATCATTTGACCCATTCGTAATATCAGCCTGTGCACAAGACGTGTCAAGGTTTTTGCCACGTTTGACGTACATTGAGTCAGAATTTGCACTAATCAAGAATATATATACTGTGTAGACTATGAATCTTTTATCCAGGTGCTCCAAGCATTTTGACAACAAAAATATATTTCGATCCTTCGGTGATGGGTATAAAGACTCTATTGTATTAGCTTAACAGCGTAAGCGGCACAAGTGCACTTAAATTGAAGAAGAGATTTTTGATTCTTTATTTATATTTGAACGTTTCAAATAAATTACTACCGAATATATGGCTGCGAGTGGTTTAAACGTGGTACCTCATTTATTCTATAATGAAACCTTGTTCATTCTTCAACAAGTTTTTTTCAATATCGCTTCAGTGCAATGTTCTAGGAACAGAATAGCACAGTTCGTCAGATTTTTTCTATTAGTCGCAGTTAGAAAGCAATACTTACAATAACAATCTTCAGTATTTAAATACGAATCCCTTAGAAGATAAGCAGAAAATTCATCTCTAAAACTTCATACACGTTTTTTATTATTGTATTTCTTTTTTACACAGAGCATAGTCAGATAAAAAATTAATTATGTAGTATATAATAATGTACGTGAATATTGCCAGTCATACAAGTCTGATAGCTTTAATTATAAGTTTAAGTTGTAAATAAGTTGTAAAAGATCCGAAGCCGTGCTTCTTCAGTGCGGTTCCTGAAATCAATCTTAACGTATTACTTCACTTTCGACTGGCAGTGAAAATAATTTAGATTGTATCAAAAGTTACTGGAAGTCCGGTAGTGGAACGAATTCTGGTGCGTTATCCTATTTCCCCCCCTTTAAAAAATACAGTAGTAATTGTAAATTGACCTGACAATCAGTTTTTATTGATGTCGGTTGCGGATCTGTACAAGTATGATACAAAGCCAAACATTTCGGTATGATTATGTTTTGATGACTAAGGCTTATGTAAAATTATTGTGTGGGCTTAAGGGATATTTTCCTCTGTCTTCCTGTCCTCTCTCCCTTTCTTTTTTTTTTGATTTTTTATCTATCCGTTTCGGTAACTCTACGTATCCTATCCTAATTATTTTCCACTAACTAAGAAGAAGGGATTCCCAGACATTTGCTTCTCACCGACTCATCGTATATGAAAAGTTCAGTATGGAGCTATGTAAATAACTCATGCGTACCTATGTCAATATTTGCGTGGAAACGTGTGTAGCCACTTTCAAATGCCTTCAACAATAGCTATTGCTACATTACCAGGGACAAGTAAACGGCAAGATGTGCCAACGTTTATTTCAAAATTCAAACTAGGAGGTTTTTAAGGACTTACTGTGTTTCTGTTGTCAATAGCAGTAAAGACGCTGTTAATTAACAGGCAGTTGACTGCTTGCTCTTTTCATTCTGATTATTTTTATGGGCACAAACTTTGCTATCTCTGACGTCAATATGACGTCACATAATCTCTCAGAAGCTTATATAATTCCGTATTTTTAAGTGAGTATGTGCTATGATTTACATACAAGTATGTATGTACGAAAAAAAAATAAAGCGTAAGTAGGTACAAAATATTATATGTTTTCCTACAATCGTTTATTTAGCATTAAAGAACCCTCGGCAAATGCTTAAATAAATTTCATAACGCATGTTCACTTAAAAACGCAGAATTGTATAACTTTTTTTTCGCAAACGTTTGAGAGAATGCGAGGTCATATCAAGAAGCTATTAACAGAATCTTTGCCCATATAAATAATGAGAATGAAAGAACAAGCAGTCAAATGGCTGCTAACTAACAGCGTTACTACTTTTATTGATATTAAAAAATCCGCAAAATGTTTTAATTTGTATTTTAAACTCCCTCAACCACCATTATTATTGCAGATGCCTTCAGTTCATTAAATCCTATCTGTTTGTTAATCCTAAATAATTTTTTAAATTTGTTAATTCAAAAAGGAAAATTTCCACACATCCCTCGCATGTTTGCTTTAATGGCTCTGATTCCTCGGATGATTTTGAAATCTCAAATCTTTTATGCTGAGTACTTTCGACAAAACTTTTCGACTGCTAATTTCGATATATCAGCAAACTACCCATATCCTATAACTAACTTGGTTTCAATACCAAATTTGGTTATTTCTGAAGATGACATTTTTAAAGGGTTGAGTTCTCTAAAATACAGTTGTGCGCCTGGACCTGATGGAATTCCATCGTGTGTACTTAAATCTTGCGCTGCCGAGCTATGTGGTGTTATCTCAAACATTTTTAATCAGTGCTTGAATTTAGGCGTTTTACCTTTGTGTTGGAAGAGTGGTTTTCTTATTCCTGTTCACAAAAGTGGGAGTAGACAACTTGTTGAGAACTATAGAAGCATCGCCAAGTTGAGTGTCTTGCCTAAACTATTCGAGAGAATTGTGACGCAGCATCTGGCTTTTGCCATCAAATCGTATATTTCTCCACTCCAACATGGCTTTCGAAAAGGAAGATCTATGATCACCAATCTGTTAGAGTTTACTTGTCATGTTTTCAGTGGCTTCCGCACTGGTGTCATATACACTGATTTTAGCAAAGCGTTCGATTTGGTTAACCAAGAATTACTTATCTTTAAATTCTAAACCTCTGGCTTCCCTTCCCATTTAGTGAAATGCATGTCTGCATATAGCATAATAGGTCATTCATGGTTTTCTCATATGAGGTGTTCACCACCTTCCCTTACGTCAGGCGTACCTCAAGATAGTAACTTAGGACCCATTTTATTTAATCTATACATTAATGATTTGTCTTCGGTGATTAAATCCAGCCAGATCTTAATGTATGCTGATGATGTGAAACTGTTTTCTTCCTTTTCCATAGAATCGCAATCACATCAGCTTCAAATTGACCTGAATAATTTGGTTGCATGGTGTTCCTTGAATCATATGACACTAAGCCTAAATAAATGTAAGAAGCTTTCTTTCTCAAGATGCAAGTCATTCATTACCAAGTATTTCATAGATTCGCACAAGTTGGAGGACGTCGACTCGTTCACAGACTTAAGCGTTCTCTTTGACCATAGGTTGCGTTTTAACTTGCACATTGAGCTCGCGTTAAGCAAAGCTAGGTCCGCGCTTAGTTTTATAAAGAGGTGGTCCAAAGAGCTTGATGATCCTTACATTACCAAAAGGCTGTATATGTGTTTGGTGGTGAGTATGCCTTTGTTGTGTGGTCTCCTTCATAAAGGTGCTATGTAGATTCAATTGATTTTGTTCAAAAGCAATTCTTGCTGTTTGCCCTTAGGAACTTGGGTTGGGATCCGATTGCCTTTCTTCCCCCTATCAAAATAGGTTGCTTCTGTTGCCCTTACCGTCTCTTGAGAAACGTAGACTTGTTCTTGGCGTTTCCTCCGTAATCAAAGTAATAAATGGTGCTAGTGGCTCGCCTTCATTGCTTGGTGAAATGAGCTTTAATGTGCCTAAGCGCTTCTCTAGGCACTTTATCTTGGTTAAGCTTAGTCAATTTAAATACAATTATGAGCTGTTTAACCCGTTCAGAGTTGTTTGCAAGAATCTAAATGACGTCTATCACTTACTCTCTCTATAGGACTCTTTAAAGTCCATTAAAGCCACATTGCTTAATACACGCGATATACCTACGTCGTACTTAAACTAGCTTTTAACCCTAAAAAGTCATTACGATTCGAAATTCAATTATTGTTAACTATTATCGGTTGCCAAGCTTATGCATGTTTGCGATGGCTTAGAGGTTCATTTGCAATTTGGTCCTGTACCGGTTGTGGCTCTGTGCTAGTCGTGCACATGCTTTTTTTTTTTTGCTTCTTATTTGTTTTATTATACTTATACTAAGTTTTAATATTAATTAATTTAAGATTTACTGCAAGAGTCAATTGAACTCGACTGTCATTTGTTTTAATTGAGTTTCATGTATTAGTAGAATAAATAAATAAATAAATAAAACAAGTCTTGGAATGTCTTGTCATTTAGTTGTCTCTAATATTATATATATATGTATTTTATTACTTACCTTTACAAATGCGCAAAAGTATGCTCCAACGCACGAATCTATACTCACATATTTCATCAAAGAAATAACAAAGAAGTCTATGACACGAGTTTTTATTGAATTGAATTAAAATAAAAAGCAAATTACAAAGGGAGATGAAAAAAGACTCTTTTTCTTCTTTTAAAATGTTTTAAGCTTTTAACGACATATTTGTGTGCGACATTTGAAGTTTTTTCTCGTACATTGGCAGCATTATACTGGAATATCAGTGTACTTTGTTGCTGAAGTACCGAAGAGAATACATTTATTTGCATCGTGCACCTTACTGTCGAATTGTGGGATGTTTGTAGGCGGTCACATATAATTAAGCATACAGTTTGCTACTCCATAGTGGATGCGTTGTATTCAGCGCCATAGCTTATCGAAAGCTGTTACTGTCTCTAATCACAGCTCTGAGTGCTGTGCTATGTTTGAAATGAAAGAATTAGTTGAGTTTGCCTTGAAAACGTGTACCAAATAATATTCCGCATAGCGAAATGCTGAAAATGTTGCCGAAAATTCATGGTCAACTGTGTATGTCAAAAGCATGCTTATATGTTAATTAATACTAAGCAAAGTATCCTTCCGTCACGTGCAACCCCCATGAGATAGTTCAGCAGTTTTCGTTCTGAAAATTTTGGAGTTAGCATTTATTCGCTAAATGCCAAAAACTAACTTATAAAGATCTTCAAGTTCAATGAAATACATTCAAAAATAAAAGATGCGATTATGCAACAACTAAAGAAAGTACAGGTGATGGAGTTGTGCCGCTCTTTTCCCATTTTAGCTCGTTGACAATCGACATGGTCCTACGAAGTGCTACTCCGGTCTAGTAATACTCATTTCAATGATTTCACATTCGTGTGAACGCACGCAAGCTTGTATGTAATATGAATGACTAGTAGGAGTCCATCAAAAGGAAAGATGTTATATCACACATTGGAGTTGAGAAAACAGATGTTTCGCAAGTCAGTCCCTTCCTAAGGATTGTTCTGTATGTCGCAGTGTTTTTCTTGGCGGTCCCTGACGTGCAAAAATATTTAGATATACAGACGATATTGCATTAGCAATACGGAGACAGGTGAAATTCGCTAAATCTCAATAGAAATTATTAATGATGCAAGTATTGGTGTTCCATGACAGAAAGGAAGCCTGCTGTTAGCCAGGGTGATGTAACAACAATAACATATACTGCTCCTATGTAGGAAAATGCCTTCCGCAGATTTACATAGGTGAAAAAAGTCCGGGCACTACGAGTAAGTAGCGACATCCGTAAGTTTTCATATGACGGTCGCGTCATTAATATACGGCGGTCAAAAACAACGTATATAGCAATTATCACCCGAAAGAAATGAGCAAATGTACCAACTAAGTTGCAGGCAATGGAAATAGCGTGGAACAACTCCAGTTTAAAGAAATGGAGCTGCGAACTTATCCTCAGCGTAAACGAATGCGTGAAAGGAAAACCCGTCAACCTGGATTCTACCTTACACAAATTGTGTTTGTACAGGAAAGCTCTCGGTAAAATCTGCATAGGGTACTAGGAATCGTATTACTCGGAGTATGTAAAACAGAATGAGACTACTGAACATATAACGTGTCAATGTCCAAAATGCCTCTGTATGCATTCGCGTGTATGTGTGCGAGAGAGAAAGACTATACACTTGATTATAGGAAAAAGACTCACACGACAATCTGGTAAAGTTAATGCTGCGCTAGCCAGAAATATGGATTGTAATGCAAAAAGTAAGTATAACGCTATGTCTTGTACAATCACAATTCCTTGAGAATCTCGTTTATAGAAATACCAAATTCTATTTCGTTTAGATACTTCCAAAAATTTTCGCAGGCGTTTCTTTCTTATTTGTTTGTAACCAAACATTAATGTTGAACATTTTTGCCTCAAATATTTTTTCTTTATTTCCCAGAAGGCTTGGTCTTATAATCAACTCTCTTTCCCGGATGCGATCTATTTTAAGAAAAATTAGTAAGGAGCAGTAAAGGACAAACGGAACAACAATATCGAAAGAATTTCGCTCTCAGGGAAATTCTGAAGTCTGCAAGGGTGACCATGCGCTTGAAGCGATTAATGTAAAACGGACGCTGTCTATTACACAACTTTATCGTCAGATACCGCTGTAAATTCAATCTACGCTGTTGATGTGTAGATTAACCAATGATTTCTTCATACTATTCTGAAGTAGTAATGAACGTGTTTTTAATTTTAACGTCTACGGGCGGACTACATTTCAGACAGCAGGAGAAAGCAACGAGTCATCCCATCAATGTATTTGCCACAAGGGGCTGATATATGTATTGATTTGTATATAAGTATATGCGTACATAGGTGTGTGCCTATGTGGGTGTGTAAGTGTATGAATAAGTTAAAGTTATTTCGTTTTGAATGCGAAGTTAAATGTTGACAATTGCGAATAGGTTTAGTTAAACTAAGAGCGTTGTTCTTATTGTTTTGCTAGTTGATGTCCTTACGACATTTGACTTAATAACTGACATACGCATACAAACATATCCGTTATAAACTTGTTATTTAACGCTTTCACTTTAGTCTCGGCAAAGTACCTTAATAAGTATCGTAGATTTGTTAGTGCGTGTTTGTACATATTTCTAAGTGAATGAGTATTATTATGTCCTTTATGTTCTTTTGTCTGTCTTAAGACTGCAATGTATGCACTTTATGCAATACACACAAAATCTGCCCAACTTATAACAGTCACTTATATAAATAACGCATGTGCACGAAAACATGTGTATTTGACTTTTCTTAGAATTTGTTCAATTAAGCAGCAATAAATTGTTGATTTACTTGCAATAATAACAGCAACAGCAACAATAGTAATTTACAACAATAAATATTTGCACATACGCACAAGTGCCCACAACAAAGCAACACATTATTCTGTTTCTGACTATGTCTCTTTGTCTCTTTGACTACATTACTTTCTCTGTCCCTCCATCACTTTCTTTAATCTTGTTCCTTTATTCGTCTCCCTACCGACTGTTCCGAACCTATAGAGAATTTTCTCTTCTCCGTTCATGCTGAATCTTTAATAATCTTCCTCGTCACTCTCTGGTTTTCAATCTCCAGTAGCAAGCATCGTAACGACCGACAACGAATACTTCTGCATCAATAACTTGAAAATTTAATTTATTTGTTACAACAAACTGAGTCCTCACATGTCATTTGTTGTTATGATTGTTGTTGTTGTGTTTGTTGTTATAACCATTATGGTTATTCACTTCCATATAAAACGAGTGCATACTTTAGTGACAGTATGTAATATATCCTGGTTTTCGCTTGCTTGTATATACAGTCGTTTATGCATCTACGATAAGTCTCTTGATGTTACCAACAGATACGTTGATATATATACATTTATATGTATATATATATATACCCACATATATATATATATATATATATATATATATACATACATATACATACACATACATATATATATACATACATATACATACTCAGAACAATAACAACATTAAAACACCCTTCAACCATCATCTACTCTATATGATTGATATCCTGTTGTTATTATTAAGATCCTTAATAACAACACAATGAGTTTCCTTACATGCTTTGTTAATTGCTGACTATTGTTGGTGCTACTGCTGCAAATAGTTGTTACCATTAGAGACGATTAATTTTATTAAATACCCTAATGCATTTCTAATAATTTCAAGGAATTTTTGTTAATAAATGTGTTTAATGACACAAATTAAACGTTTGTTAAGCTGCTTCTGTAAGTAGGCGGCAGTGAATATCCTGGAAAATGAATACTGAAGAAATAAAAAGGGCATATTCGGGGTCATCCAAACCATCATATGACATGATCCAAATTTAGAAAATTTAAATCCCAAAAATTTTATTATTTTTCAGTTTCCGTCGTAGAAAACTACAATTTCGGCTTTCTCTCCATACAAGGGCTTGCTTTCCATGATGACCCTTATATATGTTAGGATCTGAAAAATAGACCCATGTGATTCCCTACTATTAATTTTTTTGCCAAATTGCTAGCATAGAACAATTTTTATAATAAAATATTAAAAATTAAACCTTTTTCTGAAGGGCTTAATATTCATGAGAAATCTTATATGTAGTGAAATAGACGCATGTGATCCCAATTCGGTGCAATTATTTTCTTTGTCAATTTACTATTATGAAGCACATTTCACCATGAAATATTGAAAATTACTCGCTTTTGACATATAAAGAATTAGTTTTGGGCGCAACGGTAATATGCGAAAAAGTTCAAACAATTTCTCCTGTCGGACGAAACTTTTCATACTAATCTAGAGTGTCGAAGTCTATAATTCACCGACTTTTGTCGAGAAATTTTAAAAATTGGATTTTTTTCATATAACGACATTTCAAAATAGGGCGTTATATGATCTACAACTAAAACTAGTAACTAACGTAATTAAGTTTCAAAGAATTCATTTTTTTCTATTACCACAGTGGATGATGTGTTGCTGATTTGCTGTATTCTTAGAAGAAGACGAAGACTGACTTACTTTTTATGTAAACTTGTCTGTCTGATGACTGTCCATGTATGTTTGTGTGCAGCGTACGGGTAGTAATTTTCGAGATGCTTTGGTGAAATTTAGTACGCTGACGTGTTTTGGTCCCAGGATTATTGCGCTTGTAACCACCTATTTCGATAACTCGTTATATGAAAAATGGTTTAATATTAGTATTTTGGGAATTCTAAATTGGTGTGAAAACTTTGGATCAGACGGGGCAATTTTTTGCATCCCTTAGCATATAACCGTTCCTACAAAAACTGAATCGTTTTTATGCCTAGAAAGTCGTAATTATTAATGACGATAATTGGTGCCTTGTAAACCAACCATAGCGAATTTGCCCCACATAGGAATATTTTAGAGACCACATCATATATAGTGATCTTATAAAACAAAGCCCTTCCATGGCGACAAAGTTTAATTTATGGTTTGCAATGACGAAACCAACTGGAAAATAATAAGGTCTTTGATAAATAAATTAAGTCTGCTTCATTTTGGCCACGTTAGTTGACATTTTGCGTATTCTCCAATACGAGCACCTTCATGAGAGGCATGCACGTAAATAAAAATTATGTATAATTTTTGGTAAATTATTAGGAAAATGAGTGAATGACTCCATTAAGGGAGGCGAAGCGGTATAGGATATCTAATGGGAGGCCTTGTTCGACTACAGCAATCTTCCTTGTTTCCAGAGCAGGTTACTATGATTTGTTTTGTTTCTGTTGCTCCTCATATCGGATATAAAAATCTCCTAAGTGCATAGACCCCACTTATCACTTCTTTCTCTTTTCAATTTCCTTAGGGCAACCTCCGTCGGTATACCAAATTTCATCAATGTGTCTCAAGAACTGTGACCTGTAGATTGAACACAAGAAATAAAACGGACAGAAAAACAGACAAGCTTAGGAATATTAGTAAAAGATTGATCTATGTCAAGTCTTAACTTGATATACCATTTTACCACAAGCGTTGTATGGTACAAAAAAGCATGTGTATAACACTTTAGGCACATTTTTCTTCAAACACGATATTTCAAAACGCCCCAGAACGCAAATGATAAAATTTTGATTTTTTTTGTTTGGGTTTTGTACAATATCTATGAAACAACAATTAGACAAGGGATTTTCGTTAACTTAAACTGCGGTGTTTGGCCCAGTGACAAACACTACTAAAAATAGTTCGGATTTGGCTTTTTCGACCACTTGCCATATAACGTTCTATTTCGAAAAATCGTTATATGAATGACGGTGGGGTTGTGTATGATATTGAATGGTGGGCCATGGCTTGCTACGGTGTTTCTAGCTGCTTAAAAATTCAAATTTTCGACGGTCATCACTCACCACGAAGTCAATATACTTAAAAACCCTATTTTCGTAAAAAGCATATATTTGGCACGACCTCTTACCACAAGCTGAAGACATCTCACGAAAAAAATTTGATTGCTATTATTTACGCTGTTCTCAGCAATTAATCGACTTCAAATTTGGCAAAAATAACCGAAGTTATTATTGTGGAAGACTTTATTATCCATTTGCAAAAGCGGAAAAGGTAGGTCACGCCCATCCAATATTATAAGTGATTAAATTTTCATTTTTTTCCTCCGTTTTGACATTTTCCGCTTGTTACTCATAAGGCAACGGAATGTTGAAAATGATTTTTTTACATTCTTTGCATAAATTTATATTGTCTTTAATCAGAAACATTGAACGGGGTCGCAATGGGAGATTGCGTACAATATATATAACGCAGGGCAACAGTGCAATAAAGGCACCTCTTTTTGTCTTCAAATTTTAGAGCCTTTAAGCAAGATTTTTATTATCTCCCCAGGTGTCTTGCCTAACATTTCAAACTGTCGTAGAATCTAATATTTGAGAATAAGAATGCATTTGTGCGTAAAATGGAAGAAATGTTTTTTGGGCCGCTTAATGCACGATCTTACTTCGCCTATAGCATTTACTTTGCGTAAGTCGAGGCCGTTATTTATGTAATCAACTAACCAATCACCCCACAAGTAATTATTTGCCAATCAGCGGAGCAGTAAATCATCAGCAACCCATGATTGAAACAGAAAAATCGAATAACCAATAAGCTAACCAAGCAGAAAGCAAACGTATTGACTTGTTATTGCTGCCTGGTCTGCCAGCTGTGGCGTTGCAGTGAAACCGCAAATCTCGATTATCCAAGATTTCAATACATATAGGAAATCTTTGAGACGATGCTTAAAAAAAACCAAAGAAATGGAGCAAGTAGCCCAAAAGCAAAGCGGGAGAACAAACATAGACAAATGCCGCTTTTTTGTCTAACACTGACTGATATGAATAACATTCACATATATAGACTTAAATATAAGTAAGCAATAAATCAACTAACAAATCAGAAACTAAGTTACATCCTCCCGTTCGCCTTAGACAGGCAACCAACGTTTTCAGAAAAAAACACTGATAAACGAACAAATATCAATTTGAGTTTCCATTACTCTAGAGACAATGTGACAAACGTAAGAAAAAAGGATAAAAATCCGATACGTATACATGTATGTAGTGAGTTTTTTTGTGCGCTTTTTCAATTTAGTCCAAGTGTCAGTCAACAGTCGGTTTCAACAGAAAGAATTTGTTAGAAACCACACAAAGCGTAGAAAACCATTCAGGAAAAAAATGTACGTTTCCGGTTTACCGCTAAAAATATGACATAGTTACAGAAACCATAAATGTAGAAACGATATTCAATTGTTGTTGCTAAAGATGTGATGGTTTTTAATGAATATGATAAGAAGCCGAAACGCATCATAATTGGGACCGCTTCTCGCAGCCCTTACCACTCATTTGCCGTCGTTCCAAGAGGAATTAAAGAATCTGTGCCAATTGGCGGCATAATTGGAGACGGAAAGTACGCTTTGCAAAACACATTGCGTCTGACTTCTACTTATAGAATCCCTAGAAAAGTCATCGCAATTTGATTGCGACGAAATTTTCATAAACATCACCGAAGGATGGGCACATATTTATTTTGCCAAAGTTTTACAAAGCACGCACGAAAGCTTCATAGATCCCACCCTACCATATTTAATATGAATCTTGGTCCCTATGCATATTTGTTTGTTGTAGTTATTCGCCAAATCCCAGATAATACGATATCCGCTCCAAATTCGTCGAAAATATAAAAAGTTAAAGAACACGCCCACAATACAACGTAAACTGACAACGCCTCTGCCTTCAAAAGTAGAGAAAATTGGATATTTTGCTCGTTACTCATGCCCTAAAATGCATACACTGATGGATGTGTCTCCATATATTAGGTAGGTCGACCTAACGTGCTTGTACAAAAATGGAAAAATACGGCCACACCAACGCAGTGTTATAGGGTATCGAAATTCCATGTTTTTTGCTCTTTTTTTTAGACTTTTAATTGTTTTTCTTTCAAAAAACCCCAATATTTGTGGCGACTTCTTGAGCAGATTAAGATCATTTCTATACCCATCATCGAAGAATGAGAGGTGCATTGATTGTGTCGAGACGTTCACAACGCCCAGAAGGAGGTTTCAGAGGCCTCATAAAGTATATTTATTTTTAATCGGAAATGCTGAATCGGCTTAAGCGCTAGCAGGTCTGCTCGTGCTTGTTTGTTCAGTAAATTTTTCTCATTTTAATCTCAATAAATATATTTTGCAGCAAAATGCGCATGCGACTTAATAACTGAAATTAAATTCTATAAAGCTAAGAGTGATTCTGAGCGAATTGTAATAAGTTGCATGGTCAGCTGGCTTATAAAGTGTCTCTTATTAGAGAAGCTAGGGCGATTTACTAAAGTTCTGAGCTATGAGATCCCTTGGTGATTGTGCTTTGTTCTCGTCACAATTGTAAAATAAAAAAACCCATGTGAGGGATATTTAGCGTGCCAATACTGTCATCGAGTCATTTATCACACATGTGCTGCCATCAATGATCGTATCTTCGACATTATTTGCGAAAAACCAAGGGTTTGTCCTGTGTAAAGAGTACAACCAAAAGAAGACATAACTTGCCTAAGCTGCATTCGCAGACAAGAGACGTTTTCAGGAAGATTTCTAAACGCTTTCGTGATATGTGCAAAATGTTTGAAGATCTGAGCAAGACCTTCGCCGCGTGTGAATGCCTCGGGGAGGTATCATTAATAGGTAGTAATAATGCTTCTGAGTACGTTAACGTGGACGACATCATCATGGAGTCCAATGTATCCATGAAACATATTCTTGATAAAATTGTATCTACGTCTGCGACCGATATCTCGCCTGCTACTTCTATAGGATCGACCTCTACACCTCCATCAATGTCTGGAGAGTCGTTGGCTGTTCATGTCAATGATGAAAATTCTGCCTGTACGCGGAATGAGTTACCGAATTCTGTTCCTACTATTCAAGTTGACCCCGCATCGGTTGAGGCATCAAGCGATTACTCTTTGCATGCGGTGTCCAGTCCCATTCGATTCTGCATCGTTAGTGTAGACAGTAATTTCAGGAGTGTGGCTGATTCATGGCTAACGCTCTACATATCAGAAAAAGGCAAACTAGCGTACAGCAACAGTGCCATAAACAGTACATCGTGTTTCATCGTTATGCCAGAGTACCGGGTTCTGGGAATGCGGATAATATTGCTTCAAAAAACTAGTCAACTCTTTGTCCGTAGGTTATCAGAATGGGGATTTTAGTTTATCCGATGTTTCCTGGAATTTCAGTGTTAGCGTGGCTATTTTGGTCCTATATTTAGTTCAAGTTATTATGATAATGGTATTGAGCCTACATTTGAATTATGTTTATATCAATTGAACCATATTACCTTTAATGTGAACCTTTAATAAGTTTGCAGAATTGGACTTTTGTAGTACAACAAATTTACCCATCCTTCCGATCCCCTTACTTGTCTCTCCAAGCGAGGTACATCACCCAAGTATTCTGATCTCACTAAACTGATCAGTTAGAAGCTCTGACTGATCTCTAGTGTTCGTCAAGAATGCTAATTTGCGATTTGTCTTTCAAAAAACGAATTATAACAGAGTTTACAACGCGTTATCTATGGTGTCTTCGGATTTTCATTACGAGTCTGTGCTATTTATTCGATTCTTCATTCCGCTACATCTTAATATACTCTCGTTAAGCCCTACTTTACTAACAAACGTTCTCCGATTTGATTCTCCAAAGAGTTGAGAGTAGTACGCAATAAAAGGAACAGATTTTTTAAATATATGAAAAAACTGTGGCAACATGTTTAGTACGTTGAGTAAGTGTTATTACAATGCTTACACCAACAAAATGAGTGACTCGGTTCACACGAACCCAAAGCGCTGTAAATTTGTTAATTCAAGGCGTAAAGTGTCTGAATTTACTACGCTTACAGATGTTAACAATATTGCATCTTCCAGTTCAATTTGTAGCATGTTCGCTAATTTCTTCGCATTATCTTATGCTTAATAAGTAGCCCTAACGCCTGTTATCCATATCATCTAGAAGCGTTTGATATTTTGCCTACGTTACCTTTATTAATACAGAAGTTTTTAATACCTTAGCCGGCCTGGTGCGGATGGGATACCGCCGGATGGGATACCTTAAGGTTTTATTTATTTGTTTACAAATAAACGTCAGCTAAAATGAATTAACAGCCAAATTCAGTTGACTCCCACAAGTAAATATTATACGAATTATTATTAAAAACTGACAAAAAGTATATAAAGAGAAGTAAAGATAGACAAAAAAAAGAATAAAATTCATGTATATATAAATAAGAAAGAAGAAGAGCATGAACACATCTAGCACAGAGCCTGTGCAGATCCGAGTTGCCAGTGAGCCCGTAAACAATTGCAAATATACAGAAGCTTGGAAACTGATAAGAGTAAACAACACCAGTTAATTTTCAAATTTCGTGGATTACAACTTAGTTTAAATACGACTTACGCAAATCGCGCATGTTAAGGATAGTTGTTTTGATAGAATTTAAAGAGTCCGATAGTGAGATTAAGTAATAGACATCTTATTTAGATATCTGCAAACATCTCTAACCGGATTAAACAGCTCACAGTTATATTCGCATTGACTAAGCTTTATGAAGATAAAGTGTCTAGAGAAGCAATTAGGAGCATTAAAGTTTATCTCTCCAAGTAATAATTGGCGAATCAAAGGTACCATTTATTAGCTTAACTAAGAAGGGAGCAGCAAGAATAAATCTACGTTTCACAAGTGGCGATAAGGCTAACAAGAGCAATCTGTGTTCATAAAGAGGCAGAGAGACATGCGGATGTCAACCCAAATTCCAAAAAGCAAGAAATGCTTTTGAAAAAATTCTATTGAATCTACATAAGGAAGCAGACCACACAACCGATGCATACTAAAGTATTAAAGACTAAGCTCATTTATAAACTTTTTGCAATGTAAGCTCTTTGGACCACCGTTTAATAAAACCTAACGCCGACCTAGCCTTACTTAAAGACTTACTCAATGTGCAAATTAAACCGTAATCTTTGGTTAAAGAGAACCGATAAATCGATGAACGAATCTACGTTTTCCAATGAGTGATTTCCTCCTTCTTGCATTTTTTTATACTTAACTTCATAAAACTTATATTATTATTATTATTACTATTATAATTTTAGACTAATGAAATAAATTCTTAGACTAAAAAAAAGACATTGACACAGGCTGTCGGCTCTAATTTATAAAGCTACATTAGATATTGAGCCTAGCAGTTTTAATACAGTAATATCTTGCATTGATATTCTGTGCTGTAGCTGATTATAGAATGTCCATAGGATTAGTCGCTCCAAATGCAATACTTCTAGCCAAGGAAAGTTAAGACAGTCACAGAGAATGTGCTTTATAGTGAGAATTTGTTCACAATTGCAGATTGTGGAGGAAGACTTCTTTAAAATCCATTGGCGAATTCTCGAAAATGTTTGGATCTTGATATTCTCAACATTTGTTTCATATAAAGGTGGAATCAATTGAGGGTTAATAGAAGAGTAGTGCTGATGATAGCATTGTAGATTTTCTTCTGCAATTTTCTCTCCGGTATTCTCCAGTACTTGGGTTTTTTCAGCTATCAGATTCTTGAAGACGTAATTTGGTGTATCTTATTTCTTGTACATAGATAGCGAAATGTCAAAAGAGTAGTCTTTCAAAATCCATGGAGGTTTAAGACCAAAAGAGCGGCAAATTTTTAAGGGACTGTTCAATTCCTTTGCGACGTACAAACAATAGTCAACTGCAAATGGTGACTTTCGAAGTTTCTTGGCAATAAAAATCTTTCTCACATCTTCACCGAGAATAGATTTGTTCGAATTAAGAAGTTTGGAGACTATTTTAGCTTTTAACTCATAAAATCTATTTTCTAAAGATGGGAGACCAGTTTTAATTATAATATTATTTATGGGCGTCGTCCAAAAAGCATAGCAACTTGCTCTGAGGGCTTGGTGATAGACCGGTTTAAGGATATTGATATTAGATTTGCAGCTACTGCCATAAATTGTCAAAGCATAGCCAAACTTGCTTGAAACAAGCATTTTGGGTAAGATAAGCAATAGTGTTAATGTGCACATGGCTTTCCAAGCAAGGTACTGTATGAAATTCACCCTTGTTAAAATAGAATTTTTTAACCGAAGACAGTGTGTTTTCCAGCGATATTTGTTGGAAAACGTGACCCCGAGAATATGGAGTGTATGCAATGTATGTAGTAAGGCATTAATATGCATCAGGGGATTTCCTGCACGACATATCTGCTTTTGACAAATGTGCATTTTTTTTTGTTTTTGTATAGAAATTTTAGCCCCTGACGAGTTTGCTTACGTGGAGATCTCTTGTCCAATAGATTCGCGGGTGTTATTGCCTTCGTGCTATCTTTTTCTTTTGTTAAAATGTATACATCGTCCGCGTAGAGACAAGGTGCGACTCTCGGTACACGCCAAAGAAAAAAAATTCAAAATAATTTTATTGAAGCGATCTGGAAAAGCGTGGAGGACAGAGGAGACCATG
>KK499827.1:723246-756542 GCA_000688715.1 Glossina pallidipes
CGAACTTTGATTAAGGGATGAAAGATTGGGCTTTTTTCGTAAAACTTAATGAGCGCTACATAACCAAATTATTGAAGTCAATTTGAAGCTGATACGAGTGGAATGCCAAGAATAAGGAAGAAAATATTTTATTATAGAGTAAATAATAGCCTTGGCCTTGGCCTTGGGGGACACCAGATATCCCGAGCAATCCATCCGAAGTGATGAAATTAAACAAAACCCTGAATGATATGTTATGTCCATTTCGATAAACACAAAGCCAAGCTAGAGCCGGAAAATCAATTAGTTATGTTTAGTTAAATCAAACGCTTCATTAAAATCAGTATATACGACATCCGTGCAATAGCAACAGGAAAAAGCCTTGAAAACATGGCAAGTGAAGGATTCGTAACAGTTGATCTTTCTTTCAGAAAACCATGCAAAAGCAAAAAGCTAAATGCGGAGTAACAATTCGTCCAAACAATTTAGGTAAGACACTTAACTTGGCCTCTATAGACCTCAACGTGAGGTCCGTTGCCACATTTGTGAAGTGGAACAAGGAAGTTTCTCTTCCAATTGAAAGGCAAAGCACCTGATTTCGAAGACTCGTCAAAAGTCATTGAAATCACACCACATAGCTCGTCAAAGCATGATTTAATGGAATGCCATCAGCGCCGAGCGCACAACTATATTTTACAAACCTTAAACCATCTAATATATCATTTTTTGAAATGATCGAGTTAGCAATCGAAATGCAGCCTGTGATCTAGTATGGTATATCAACAGAAGACTCAGAGTCGTTGAAAGAAACTTGCGGGGGGCATATGAAGATTTTCCTTTTGAAGTTAACAAACTTATTAAAATATTTAGGATTAATAAGCAGTGAGGATTTTATCAACTGAAAGTATCGAGTGCGATAAAGTTCTTAGATCAATTTAAAAGAAAGGTGGCTGTCAACCTCAGGGCTTAAAAATTAAGTTCTTTACAAATGTTTCCTTAACGAGTGGCTGTTACCACAGGTGACAATTAACTTTTTAAACTGCAAAAAAGGAAAACAATTTCGCAGAATTTTTTTAATTGGACATATAGACGATTCTTATTAGCTTAGTGCTATTAATCTCAACGAACAAAAGAACAATTTCTTTTCTTATCGGTCTCGTCAATCGACTGTATATTTGAGCCCATCCAAAATAAAAAGAAAACAAATTCCCAAACAATCGCCTTAAAATGCTCGCGGACACTAAAAATTTCAGGGAGCTGCAAAAATAGACAGGCAATTATTTTTGAAACTAGTTGTAATATCCAAAATCTGATTATACATATATTATAAGAGTAGTCAGAATATCGTACTTTAACTGTTATATGAAATGAATGTTATAGGATCCACGATAATATAGATCAACTCAACTAGGATGACTTAAGGAAGTTTGTAAATACACGGAGAAAAATAAAAAAAATAAGAATGCACTTAATGAATCAATTGGTCATTACTTTGAAATGTATATTAATTACACAAACTTAAGGTTACATGAAACTAAATGAGCAAAAATTGGCTTTAAAATTGAATGCTGTAGCATTCAATCATTTTACATCACTATGAAAATGAATGCTATAGCATTCGTCTCCGCGAACGTGTTAATATGTTCTTTGAAAATTGAAGTTCGAACAGGAAATTAATTTTTGCCTATTAATTACTTTAATCCCTTTTGTTGAAAATTCGGGAAACGCTCGAAGTTTTGCAGTTGGTACTGAGTTAACGAAAACGTTCAAGGCGTGTTTTAAATCGAGCCATCATACGAAACGAAAAACAAAAACCACACGATTGCTTTCAAGTCAAAGAACGAGAAGCCCAACTCGATAGGAATGCAGTCAAGTGCCATCAGCGAGTTGCTCGAGAGAACTGCCAACCAACCGCAGGTCAATGCCTGCTATTAACACAGGCTCTTGCTTGTCTTTAGTGGTCATTGTTTAAACTTGATCTGTGCTCCTTGCCGTCCACGTTGACATCAATAAAAACACAACACAAAAAACAAATACACTTACTTACTTAAATAATAAATATATCCCCTTGTATATACACATATATCCAAGAAAATTGTCTCAGTTACTCCTAGTTCTCTTCACTTTAAGTTTTTCAATTTTTAAAAAAATTTTGTAAAAATCTTGAAAGAAAAAATTGTTCATGTTTTCTTTTGAATTCTCTCTTTGATTTGTAAACAATGTCACATGTTTTCTTTTTTTACCTCCCTGAATTCGCTGTACCTCCTTTTGAATTGAATTTCAGCACTAATTCTTCAAAATTTGTTTTTATCGATGTATAAAAATATAAGCTAAAAACGTACAAAATAAGTTTCAGGTTTCCGTCTGCATTTTTGCAACTCTGAACAAGAAAATATTTTGTTTCGATCAGTAAAAAGACATTATTCGCCATATACATGCGCCAAAAAGAGTAGAAATGCGATAAGAGAAGTGTTGCCGAAGGGTTTTTCCAATACATATACATATCGTACGTTCACATAATAAAGACATTTTAACAAAGAAACACTAAATCGAAATAGTTAGCAATTCTGGTTATCCAAAGAATACAACTTGCTACTTCCGAAAATGACCGGTAAAAAGTTAAGCAAGCTGAATTCCCTCCCCTCAAAGACGCGGTTAGTCATCATTGTGTTAAATTATGAAATGCATCCCATCAGAGCAACTTTTTTAGAAAAACCCATCTATTCGATCCACCTTAAAAAAGCTCAAGAGGAAAATTGAACACATTAATTATTGAAGATAAACCCACTGCTCTCACATATATACGATATAAATGTGATATAATATTTGTTTTAGTTGATCTTGTTTTAGTGTATCTTGTTTTTTTTTTTTCAGTATTTTATATCAATATAAGGATTTTTAAGCAGAACAGCGCCATCTTATAACGAATGGAACTTCACCGCTGTTCTCAACGAATAAACATGAAATATTCAACTCATGTCATATTCACCTCCCCAGCTGTACGATAGACATGCAGCTGTTTGTGGTCATTAGAGCAAACAATCGCGTGAATTGTAAGCAAGTAATAATAACAATGCAAAATAAAAATGCAAATCACAAAACAGACAGAAACAGAAAAAAACAGTAACAGTAATTAAAAAATAATAATAATTACAGTAATAATTCACGAGAATTAGCAAAAAATTATGAAAAAAAGAAATGTATAAAAGTTTGATAAACAAATAAAGCTTCGCAAAGTGTATTAAATGTACAGGAAAACTAAACGAGTCAAGCTTAGTGAAAAGCGCTCGAATATTTAACAAAAAATTTGATAATCAAATGAAAAGTATATTATTGTCTTATGTGAACTATTGATACAACTTCTTTTTCGTTTTTTTTTTTTCTTTTTTTGGTGGGGGAATTCAATTACCGAATATTTATTGAAGTACAAATAAAGTTGTTGGCTTTGTTGTTATATATTTTTTATTGTAATTTTGTACAATAAAAGCAAAGCTTATCATTGATGACCTAAGAACATTAGCTTACTTTCCTGCAGTTGTTCTTGTTTTTAGCTATACATTAGAAATATGTATATTCCGTTGTACACAGCACAAGCTGTCACAAAAGCAAATATACGATGGGATTTTCGCCCTTTGGTTAATTTGGACGTAAATTTGGACAGTCGAGGCTCCTATTTGTTTGTGATCGTAAACGATAACATCAGGAAATATAAGTGCCACAATTAGTGCGACATTTACGATTTAACAATGTCCGTCCTGACTGGAACTGCGTAGTCAAAGTAAATAGAAAATGGGAATTTCACAAACGTGTTCCATGTCCATTGAAAGTCATTAGTACCTTGTAGCCCCACGGATAATATCGGTCTGAATTGTAGTGTATGTGTGTTCCTCCTCCAGTCTTTTATTGCTCTAAAAACTAACGTCCATTCTAAAGACCAGCCCAGACGACCTAGTTTGACAAGCGGTATGATGTGTTGCAATAACCCTCAAAAAACGTCTAAGTGCTTTCTTAAATGCCACGGCCATCGATACAAATCTCTGTTTATAGTACTGTAGGCTCCAGGAATTGGGAAAAAGTGTACAACATGATTATGCAATTTTTGTGAATCAAAACGGCCACCAACAAACTACAACCCGATATCAATAGCAAATATCGTTCCAAAATTGGTTATGTAAGAGTGGAGCATAAAATTGGTTTTGATCGGGCAACTACTAAATTTTCGGTTATCAGCAAACGTTTATATATTTAAATAAGGTAGGTATCAAAAGAGAAAAAAGAATAATAACTACAACGTATTTTCTATGTCTACGATTAAATTGATGGGTATCCGACATTCGCAACAACTCACGTTTGTTTTTCATTTATTGTGTATTTATTACTTAATTAGGGCCATTAAAAATCGATGGTGAATGTGAATTATAATTAACTCAATCGACTCGATTCCCAGTTTAGGAAGCAATCTAAAGAACCGACTTGAAGACTGTGAACGTACGACGCCCTGCGAGAACGCTAATTTGAATTTTAATGCCGTTATGATAAAGCACTTCCCGATGGCTTTGATAAGCAGATAACGCAAATGGTAGGTAAATGCCTGACGGACTACTAATAGCAGTATGCTATACCTTTTAGATCGTGTCGTTCGTGCAAACAATTTCATGGCGCCTCTGAAGTCTTGCCTGAACTTAAACTATGATTATTGATATCAATTTATGACCCTACGTTTTAAAATTTCATGTATTTCTCCTACTAAGTTTTTCCTTTGTTATTAAAGGTAAGACTTTGTATATTAATATCGTAAGCGGTGCTTGCGCTATATTTTAAACGTTAATGCATTCGTTAATTTTAGTTTGCCAGATTGACTTTTAATTGATTTTATTTGCATAGAAATTGCTTTTAACATAAGTTTGTATCGATGTGATAGACACATGGTTGAAAGTCACTACGCTTTCTCTTAATATTCGATGCATCCCGTAAAAAAGGAACACAAAAGCTTTCTTCTGAAGAAAAATTAGTATTAAAAGTATTATTTTTTCCCTTGAAGTCAAAGAGCGCCATATTCTACTTCAAATGCCCTCAGAAATAGAGTAATAGCTTTTGTTCTAATTTTAAATATTAATAGAAAGAATGAAGGGTGCGCATGTGTAGCTTAGATAAGCTTCAACGAATTATATACTGCATAACACGTTTACTTTATAGCGCCAAACTTAGAGACCATATCGTCTCCTTCCTTCTGGCTTTCTTCTTCATGCCTTTCCCATTACCTGTGCAGGTTGCGTATCCACCTTTACAATATCATTCAAACTCGACCCCCGAGCCTTTTCATTGAACGATTGCAGTTCTGTGAATCGAAAAGAAACCCTTTCATACTAACACCGCCTTTGTCGAATGATATTTTACTCTAAATGTAATGAAATTGAGAGAAAGTCTAATAAAATCGAATAAAAATCTGATGAAATTGAGAATCGTTGAGAAAAATCTAATGAAATTGAGAAAAGGTCTAATAAAGTTAGGTTGTGGATAAAATTGAAGCTAAGTAATCATCTAATACTAGAAATAACGTATGGCCATTTACATGGCATATCATTTGTAAACGTATTGTTACTGGTAGTCTCGCATTCACTATTGAAATGACATGTAGTGAAATGAAATGACATGTAGTGAAAAGCTGTGTCAGATGTGTGTGTTTTACTGTTCGGGTTGCTAAATATTGGAAAGCCTTACAACTGAGTCTAAAATCCTTGTATGATTCTTTGCATACGTTTAGAGTAAAATTAACAACACTGGTAAACTTATAATGTGTGCTTTGTTGGTGGTAAGAATTGACGATCGTTGGTTTTATGGAGCAAGATGATCACTAATGTTGTCTTTTTTTGCACATGAAATGTATCTATATAACTAGGCATTATGCCTACGGCCTTGTAATTAGTTAATAAATGAATAAATTAAATGAAAATTAAACGAAAAGTCCACTCAATCTTGTACATGTCTATGACACTAAGTCTTTCGCCTCCATTGCTTACACAGAACATAAAGTCAGTTACCTGTGTCCTACACAATCGCTCCGAATTATTTTCAATACATTTTCGCAATTTCTTACTCTTTCCTCGACGCTTTCAATCCAGCTAAAAGCGTAAAAAAAATTGAAGCATTTATCTTGAGTTTTGGAGCTTTAGAGAATGAAGAGACTTTTTTAATATCAAACGAATTCGTTTTATTCCAATTTCAAATTCCTAGTTATTTTGGAACAGTTACGCTGTGCTAGTTACCTAAGTTTTGTTAAGCTGTAGAGCCTATTTACTCTTGTTCATGGTTTCAGAACGCAAAAGAATTTTTGAGTTTCTTGTAAAGAAACGACGATTCAGAAGTTGGTAGGTATGGCGACATTTGTAGTCTTTGATAAAGATGATGACGATATGGGTAAATAAAATATAATAGACTAGTCAATGGTTGTCGGGACTAAGTAAAAACCCACTTCATTTCCAAACATTCAAATTTATTCGTTACAATAGCCTTCTTCAAATCCTTGCCCTGCAAGATCCTTTTGAGATTGGCAAACGCGGTACAGTTGAATACAATGTCCTTTGATATCTTTAAGATTGCAGCTATCTCTCGTCATTTCGCTTTGCGACTATCGAAAATATTTTCAAAAGAATTTTTGATTCACTTCGTTCAGCATCGTTGGTGTCCGCACATTCTGCCTTCAAATTACCAATTGACCGACAAATTGTTATTATCGGCGAAGTCGAATTGATGTAACAAGTTTTGGTTAGTTCTGAGTTTGAGTGAAACATTTTTGCATCAAGAAGGCAAAGTATAAATTTGTCGATTGTTTTGAGAACAAAAGTAACGTCACTAAGCCCAATGTCACTCATGTGTGAATGGTCGTGATATGCAATTTTGACAGTCGTCCTTTGATAGTTGGCATTTCCTGAACATAGTATAGATTTTTTGGTAAAATGGACATCCATCTATCAGCGCCGGTGTTATTTTGATCACTATGTTTTTAAGAGTTTTGTACTATACTTTGTACTCGCACTTCCGGCTTATGTGTATACATACACATATACATGTATACGCATAAATAGATATATGAAATATAGGATTAGCACATTAATGATTGATAATAAACTTTCGTTTTCAATGCGTACTTTAAAAACTTATGTGAAAACATTAACCAAAAACACTTATACCATGGTTCCATTTGCCTTCAACTTCATATTTCAACATTGGTAGCAGCAAACGTCAACGTAACCAAAACGGTTTGGTCTTCTTCGTTAAAGAATATGTGTCCTTATCCTTGTTTTTTGACGGGTGTATAAGCTACCGGTCGGATTTTATGAAAGAAAAAAAGGAAAAGAGTTTCGAATTTCTGCACTTCTTTTCGAGACTCAGCTTTTAAAGTTTGTGGGGTGAGCCGCGCCTGCGAATATTATCAAACTCGATCTGCGAACTTTAGTTAAAAATATGTTGAAATATAGTTTCAGGTTTGAATTTCCGTTCGTTTTGGCTCAAAAATTCTCTCTTATTTCTAATTTTTTTCTTAGGAATTTATAAACGCACTAATGGGATTAGCAGATTATCATTTCTTAGCAATAAAAACTAACTAACTATGGATCGAATGAAAATATCATTCCCGTCCCTCTATCATCGTGATGACTTAAAGAATTTCATGAAAAAAATTTGTAGAAAAAATTACTGCACATTCGTATGTACGTAGATATACAACTGCATACATCAATTTTCATTATCATAAATGTTGCGACAACAACTGCATTGGTTGCTTATCTCTCCATTTATGTGCCAACACAGACGTATATGTATGAGCGAGTGTGTTGCATAGGTATATATAAAAGTTCGGGAATTGCCTTAAGCAACAATATGAATGTGCATATATGCTCGTACGCCCATAGAAGTATAACATAAAATTTATTTGCTTTTGTATATAAGAGCACATGCATATATGTTAGGTACACATTGAAGTATGTGCATGTAAACTTCTGCATAAATATAGACTAAGTATATGTAGAGTCAGAGAACAAGTTAGGAAAGTTTAAGACGATTGTTAGAAAATTCATTTCATATTAACAAAACAGATAATAATAAGCGTATGGTTCCATAATCCGATAATATAGCTCGAAATAAAAAAAAAAGTCCTCTGCAACTCTGCGGGTAAGTCATAGTGTCATAGCGAAAAATTTCCCGAATCGTAACTTACCTTATATGCATTTCTACATTATGCATTACGCGCAAGCGTATAATATTGTGCTGGGCAAACACGGCTTCAATATAACAGGGTACAAAATTTGCGACTATCCCAACACAGTTTTGATGCTATACGATTTCAAAAAATCGAATATGTACTGCCTTGGATTTATTTTTAATTCTTTTTGGTTTTGCTTTTATGCTATCGTTAATAATAGGGGCTTCAATCTACTCTGAGAACAAAAATTCGGTTAGTTGTAATTTTTGATGAAATCCAATTTTATTTTATATTTCATCATAAAGATATATTTTCTGTCTACAGACGCTCGAAGTTAACTTACTGTTTCACTTAGGTGAATCATAAAATTTTACACCTTGAGACTACTACAATATGGTACACATTACCTTAATTTATGTTATATCTAAGTTTAACTTATATTATTCTATAAGATATCTTAGTTTAAGTATATAAATAAAAAGGCTTCGTATAATACGGTTTCGATACTGCCTGGTATGACTTAATCTTATTATACTAGGGGCGCCTATGCAACATAAAGATCGTATAACTTATAATATATATTGAAAGTAATAAAATATTGTTTCGCAAACATTAAAAACTTTAGTAGCTAAACCACAATAAAAAAAAGATTTTCATCGGACTTAGTAATCTTGACTAATCCATAAACTTTTTTAAAATGCACCTTTAAGTCTTGCCTGTTTTTTGATGTTAAATTGAATTAAGTATTTTTTATTTACTATCTGTACAAGTTACGTATACAAGGTAAAGCACTACATGATACCACTTTGCATTTAATTGCATTTCATCTTCGAAAAAAATGTAGAGAAATCCAAATGTAGCTGACTACCTAGTCGATCTTGAACTCAATATATATAATACTATCACTTCTTTTTCTTTTTCTTTTTCTTAATACTTAATACAACTTTAATCAATTGCTGACGAATTAGTAATCAGCTTATCTAACATTTACAATATGTTACATTTTATGCCCGCATAATATAGTAATAAAACTTCCTATGACTGCACATTAGTTTCCCGTTAATATTTGCCTTAATGTGTTCGTATTTATCGGCCATCCCATGTTATGCACATAAATTGTATGCAAAAAATAAAATGAGCTTTTAGTTGTTTGTTACGCACGAATAAGAAAGTTATGTCAGCCTTGAAGCGAATTTTGGATACTCATCTTTTGGATGAGTGACTGAATGAATTGGACGTTTGCGCTCATTAAAGTGGCTTTTCGAAAAATTCCTATGAAACTTTAAGTCGATATCAACTACAATAAATTATTATTAACAGTATTTATAAAACTTGTTTCTTTTTTCATTTGTTCAAATATTTTAGATCTATTTATGAGCAGATCACGACGACTTTCAAACTTGATCTACAACATCCCGCTTAAAACATGTGCGCTAAGACTTGGGAAGTTCTAAAAAAGGAAGCTGACGGAAGAAAGGACAAACGGATGTATATGAATATAAGAATTCCACTGCTTTTGGATCTCTGAATTCCAAGCTAGCGAACGTTTAAGGTGTAGGCAGAATATCTTAATACATTTTGGGACGCGCACAAACTGCACCTCCAAACGTGTGTAAAGTTTCGAGTTCCGTTTTAATTTTTCAAGGCGGGTTAGCTTATCTAGATCAATATAACTGGCCAAAAGTATGTAGGATGTAGTAACGGAATGACAAAATTCCCGAAAAATTTAATGAAAGCGGACGAAATATTAAGTTGTGGGATTTATACGACCTATATAAAAAGAGCCTGAATATAGCCAGATCTATCAAATCAATTATATAAAATTTTTGCTTAGCTTTGTTATTTTTCTGCCGATAGAAAGCTATATAAAATTAAAAATTAAAAAAAACAAAGTACACTATGAAGGCGCAGCTATAGAACGTTCTGCAGTTGTTTTTCTATCAAATTCCCATACCACCCATTGATTTGTAAACATTCTGCAGCTGCTTTTCTCTCCAATTCCTATACAACCTATTGATTTGTAAACATTCTGCAGCTGCTTTTCTCTCAATGGGTGGTATAGGAATTTGAGAGAAAAACGGCTGCAGAATGTTTACAAGTCAATGAAGCGAAGCCCTTATAGTTTTTCAAACAATATTGATTTTATATTGAAATTAATTATGGTTAAAACATATTTTTAGAACAAGGCGTTGTTCCCTTTTAAAACATTTTAGATAAAAACTCTTGAACATATTTCGAAATACTCCATAAAAGCCAAACGACATGACAATACAAAGTAAAATGTGGATTTCCAACACCTGTCAGGAAATTCAACATCCCTGGACCGATAAATGTACTAATGCGGTAGCCGGTCTTTTGTTGTCCTCTACACCGTATTGTCTAAAAGTTTATACTATGGTTTATATGGTAAGTAAAGCTAATGACCTTTTTTTATTTTATAAAGTTATTTTGCTTTACTTTTGAAGCTCTCCATGTTAATGCGTCATAAAGTACCTACAAAAGGAGATTTGTATAAAATGGTTTTAGGTATTTTACAATCGACTGCCTTCCTGGTAACGAATGCTTACACATTTACTTTGTTTGCATGCCTGTTACGAAATCTACTCGGCGGATTTCATATATCAACGGTAGCCTTTATTCCTAGTGTCTTGTCCAGTTTTTCTGCAATTGTTGTGGAAAGACCGAAAAGACGATCTCTTTTGGCTTTATATGTAGCAAATGTCGCCACAGAGACTTTGTGGAATATGGCCGAAGCTAGGGGTTGGGTGAAATCTATACCCAACGGTCAAGCTTTGATATTTGGTTCAAGCATTTCGGTACTACTTTATTTGTACCGTTTGGGCTTACATCAGAGTAACACTTGCAAAGATTCCATGTTTGATATTTTACGTATATTTGTGGGTAAGACCGAAGAGGGTCCTTTAAAGTCATTGCAAATCACAAATGAAGAACCAGCTAACCAATCAAGAACCCCTATAAATCTTAGCAGCATTAGTGGCTTAGTACAAATTTATTCGAAATTTCTAGCGGCTATCAAAGGGAGACATCAGTGCTGCCCTCACCAGGGTAGTTGTCTGCATTACGTCTTGATGGGCGGGCTTAGACCATTGCTGGGTGGTATAAGTTTACAAGTGGCCTTAAAAATTCTGCTAAATATTAAAAATATTATACAAATGAAAATTAAATGGCATAAAAATATGTTCAACGCTAAAACCTTGAACCTAGGTTTGTTCATGGGTTGCTTCTCCTTGCTTTATAAGGTAAAAATAAAAAAAATGTTAATGTTGCAAAATCTATAACAAAAATTTAATATTTTAAAAAAGGCCGCATCTTGCACTTTGAGACATAGTTTCAACTGTGACGATGCTCGATTCGCTATACCTGCTGGTTTACTGAGCAGTATAAGTTTTATTTTTTACCCAGATATAACAGTAGCTTTGTACGTTATGTGGAAAATGTTACAGGTAATATAAATAAACATTTCCAATTTCAATTTTTAATTTGCTTATGACACGACGTTTGTTAGATAATCTACAATGTGGGCATTGAGAAAAAGTACGTCCCTTGTATGCCAGGATTTACCATGATTCTGTATACTTTATGCACGGCAACGCTATTCCACGCTGGGATTGTGGAACCTCGCACCTTGCGTGAAAGTTACTTTAAATTTTTACAGGCCATATCCGGGGAAAGGTTGGATACATATGTTTTTATCATAAACAAACCGGTTTTTAAATTCTGCTTTTCATCTAGGTTTTGCAAATTCCAGTTAGCTCCATTGGATGCCTTTGGTTATGATACGGGTCGTGCCACTGAAGAAGTTAGACATCGTTTACGTATTATAAATAAATCACCTTTGCCGAAATGGTCTTTAGCTGATTGGTAAAAATATCCTTAGAAATTTTATGTAAATAATTTTTTTTAACAAAAAAAAAAAAATGGGGTTGTGTTCTAGGATCTTCTCAATAATATACAATTATATCAACATTAAATGAATTTATTCTTAAAAAATAATCTTATTTTTGCCTTTCATTTTAATAATTTACTAATTTCTATCTATCCTTTAATAAAGTGCTGAAGTATTTTTTATAAGCAGGTGCGCTTCATTCATATTCTGTGAAGGTAAACTGAAAAGTAAAACACGTTTTTGTTCTCAGTAAACTTTAAAAGTAGTGCACAATAATTAAAGTATATAACAACATTTTTTAGTTTGAATAAAGCGGTTGCACGTTTTTGAAATGTTGGAATTAAGCTCGTTTTCCTGACAGTACCGGACTGTAGGCAATGTTGAATATGGGAGACTATGTAAACACCGTGTTTAATTTTTGATATAAAATTTGGCTTGCAGTTCGTACCATGCGCAGTCAAATTATTTCAAAACAGGACATGAAGCATGTAGAGCCTTACGTATTATAAAATATTATGCAGAGTATCTTTAAAATACGAATCTCAAAAACAATTTCAGCTTAATATGTATATTATATCGGCGAAAAAACTACAATTTTTGGGCGCGAATGGCAACTCTGTCGATGCTACTTCACCTAGATTGTGGCTGTGTGCTATTCAGAAAGTTATTGCATTGTTTCCTATGGCGAGACATGAACTATTTCGAAAGTTTATAATCTTCAACACTGGTTTGATTCGTCTACCACGAAGTGAAATGTATTGTTCAAAAGATCAAAGGCTTTTCCAGCGTGAATTTAACACGGATTATCAGCAGAAAATCGAAAGAATCAATTGCCATGTTAAACGTTCTTTCAACGGAATTTATATTATAAAAGATCTCCTCAGCACGGGAAAGAAACCTATGGTTAATGGTGAAACAAAATAAATATTTGGAGAGCTCAACATCTTTCTAATACATATTAATAACAAAACACGATGACGACAATATAAACATGAAAACAAACTTCATCACAACCTTGCAAGACTGTTAGCATATGCTTTTTTCAACTAATAAATAAAAAATATGACGAAAGTCAAACAGCTAGCCTTTTGCGTTAGTATTGATTGTTCAAAGTTGCGTTTACAAGAAAAAACAGGAGGTAATTACGCATGACAAGTTTATTCTTTCTTATTATTATTTATATGAAAAGTCATTCTCCTTTCTTTCATTAGTTCTCGTTTTTTTAAGACTATGTATGCACAATAGCTGTGAAATACCCTCTTCATATTTGTCCGATCGTACGACAACAAAATAGATCATGAGCGCAATTCTGACTATTAAAGTGTTACGGTACTAACATCATGCACCAGTTTAAAATTGGTTGTTTGTTCACAACATTGTACAAAGTAGTAGTTATAAACAAATTCAGACCCCTCTCATGGCACCAAAGTCGCTTTTTCAATCCATCAACTTATAAACACATTCTCACATTGCACCAATTTCCGAAAACGTATCCATTCAAACTCTCACATGGCACCAAATTCGGAGTCGCTTTTTCAATTCAATACGATATTGGTATAATGATATGAATCTTTTGGGGTTTGCTTAACAATAGTAACAATTCATTAGCCGGCTGTATTATAACTTGGAAAACTTACAGTAATGAAGTGAATCGGAAATAGGAAGAGTCGGAAGGTGAAAATTCAGAATCGGATTCCTTCCAACAACAACGTAGAAAACAAGTTTTGCACCAGCCGTAAGAAACCCTTTTGCCAACGCCTCTGAGAAAACCAAAGGTGTCTACATGAATATGGTGGAGACTATTGCGGAGCGTGATACATGCCGTAGAAACTATGTAGAATTTATTTACGCGGCCATGAAGCGCCGATTCATTTGAGTACATTTACTTTGCTGTGTATATTTTTGAGACATGTTTTTACTTGTGAGAGTTTTGCTGTAGGCTGAAATATTCCATAAAAATATCCTAAGATCATGTTAAAAAATTTCTAGGACGTTGTGGCGATTGACCGAGTTTGGAGTTGAACGCGACCTCGACGTCAGTAAACGCGTAATAAAACAAATGCCCGCAACAGACTTGTTTGCTGTGTTCGCTTTATATTCAAGTTCGCATGAAATATTAGAATTTCATCTTTGTTCCCATATAAATTCATTTAATATACGGTTTAAATTTTGAATTTAATTCTAATAACTGGTTTAATTTTATCTATAAAGATTAGTAAATTTTGACTAGACATATAGAGTTGGTAAATAAAAAGTACAAGGACCTGTAATTCTATGACGGTTGGATTCAATTGGCTGTAATCTTGTGACTTACTAAGTTCTCGTTTTGAATGTTCTGCACTTTCTGTTAATCAGAAATTCAGATTCTTCCTTGCCTTGATCCAGTAGCCAAGGCCAATTACGACGGGGATTTTTAGTAAATAAGCTCGGGTTGCAAGTAGACATAGGTTCATTTTATTTGGTGTTTTCTTCGATCATTTCCGCTTTTTTCTTTATGAGAAGTTCATCTATTTTAGGTTTTTCTTTTATTTTACTGCTATTGAGGTCTTCTATGGTAGCCTGCAGGAAATTGGCGACCTGCAAAATTCGAGGTCTATATGCTTCATCTTCAGTATCACTTCCTGTTGAATTGCCTCCTTCTTCTTCACTATCCGGCCGTGACTCAATATCATCTTTAGCAAAGTGTACAGTTTTAATAGATGAGGTATTTGTGCTCTCCTCTTCAGCATCATCGTAACTGTGTTTAGAATTTGTAGTAAAAAAGTCTCTTGCGTTAGTGCTGGTCTTTCTGAGTTAGCATTAGTGGCATTTATGAGAAAAAACAGCTGGAAATGGAAAACGAAATAAATTCCAAACAAACGGACAGGCGAATCAAAACATAAAATATTTCAATTTATGAGAAGTAAAAACTTACGTAACTCACCACCATGACATTCGCGTCTCCTAATAACGAAGTTATTAGTATTTTCGTCATCACTGGGTGTCTGACGAACAAGGAAGTTCATCTTGCTTTTGTTTAATTCCATTACCTCGGCCTGGAATCATTTTTTATCCTGCTCGATTTTCTTAGTCAGTAATTGCATTAATTGTTCTTGGAATGGTTTTTCATTTTTGAGTTCTAAACCATTCTTATCGTGCTCCCTAGTCAAACCTAAGATACAACAGTCCATTTTAATCCTTTTTACGCTTTCGGTCTGGCATGAATACTACTACTAAAAACGAAAATTAACATTGTGCACTTACTTTTGGGGATTTTTACTATTTCCAAAATGATTTTGAGATGATGCAGTGTAAGGAGAATTTCGTAGTGTGAGATGTGGTGAAGTACATGCTTGTATATGTAGATTTCTCATGAAAGAGCTGAAATGTTGGTTGCTAGTAAACGAAGAGACGTCGACATATGATTAGGGCGCAGCTGTAGTAATCAAACAAAAACAAAAGCATGCTTTTATTGAGTAACGATAATAATACAAACAAAATTGCAATATTTTAAAATACACTTATTATATATATGTTGTCGATTATTTCTCTCACGATAAGCTAAAGTGCACTAGGATACTAATTATGTATTTCGAAATTTAGGGCTTCTTCTTTATGTATATGTATAACTGCGATATGCGATCTCTCTTATCTACCGAATCAGACGACAGCTATTAGTTTATTTTTATTAATAAATAAAATGAATTTGAATGAAATATTTTTCGTTTCTACTTGGATTTCCACATCTAGACGGACTGCATGTCTTTAAATATGATGGAATGTTGGTTGAATAAATTGGAAAACGGAATTGCGTGAGTAATAAAAATCAAAAATAGGAATTGCGTAAGCAATAAAAATCAAAAAAGTGAGAGAAGCTTCAAAAAACGGCATTTCGTGAGTAACAAAATCTAAAATAGGAATTTCGTGAGTAATAAAAATCAAAAAAATGAGAGAAGCCTCAAAAAACGGAATCTCATCAACATTCCTCGTACGTTCATAGTACCATAGTTCTAAAATAAATAATAAAAAAGAAATTTTTGCCTTGAATCTTTGATCTCTAAAACATATATAATATATATATGTATTTAATGAATAATAGCGATAGTTAAAGTATTGTATTCCAGGATTGTTTTAACAAAATTTTTCCGCTTATATTTGTTAAATGTATTCGGACACGTAACTGAACATTATGGATGGTATATCAATAACTTTCGATCCGAAATATCTTACGATCATTATGATTCGATCATTCTAATCGAATATGTGATTAATGCAAAGATAAACTTCAAAAAAATTATTGGCGCACGCTAAGACTGTCAAATTGAATTTTGTTATGACCTGCTTTTAATGAATTTAATAATAAAAAAAAAAAGTGTCGAATTGCAATAAGTGCTCTTAATAATTAATAAAATGAATTAATGTCTAATCTTAAGAGCAAGTAAAGAAGTGAGCCGTGGCTCATGTTATGTACCTTACACAGTCCTAAACCTATTCATGCAACGACCTTTTAAAATAATGCTTTATATGGGAAGTAATCCGAAAAGTGGCCCAATCCTATTTGTTTTGTCGAACCATTTGTAAAATTTTGGAAGCAGCTTCAGATATCCAATATTTGTATTTGTGATCAAGTCAAATTTTATTCGTCCCTGTGTCTGTCTGATGTAATCAATCTCGTAAAAACTAACATATAAAATTTCAAATTGGACAAAAATATTGGAGCTTTTTGCGCCAAAAACCATATTGAAAAAAAGGCTAAGCGGTCAAAAGCCTATGTTATACACAAGAACTTTTGACTTGGTTCTCTTTTCATAATTCTCTCTTTAAACGACGCAATTATATAAGTAGAGAATTATAAAAAGAAATGCTGATTAACGAAATTCCGTTATTGTATGGAACACTAGTCTCTTGTAAAGAGAAAAGAAAAAACCGACCGACCGAGTCCCCCGTGTCCCGCTGAAAGTCAGCGCAGTTACCACAGCACCATCGGCAATTTTTGATATCAATTAGGAAGTTGCATATTCAAGTGGAGTATCCAAGACACTTAATATTATAATCTTCATCATACAGCCAACAAACAATTCGACGTCCACTGTAGCCGTCATCAAACAATATAGTACGTTCAAGTTAATTAACCCAAAAGTGATAGTAGGAATCGGGATAACAGGATTGATCTCTGGGTAGTTAACTTCCAAAACAATGTAGTTGTGTTAAATTAAGGTAGGCCACGTTTTACCTTAGTTGGGGGTTGTATTTATAAGAGCAAACTGAAGTAAATTCTAAACCAAAATGTTTTACTTCAATTCATTTTATCCTTCCATCAGAGGATGGACACTTAACAAAGAATATATATATTGTTCTTTTAGTTGATGTTGCTTCATTTATAATTTTACTTACCCGCACTCCACTGACTACTTTTCTTGATGCAATGTAACTCATTATTTGCATTCTCTCATTTCTTTTTTCGTTTTTTGAAAATGCTTATTATTCCGTTTTATGCTATTTTGTTCTAATTTTATATAACATTGAGTTTGTTTACGTTTGTGATCGACTGTGTTACGTCGTCGAAGTAAAAGTGAGTTAGCCAGAAGAGACGTAGTCAATACCTAGAAATTTTAATCTAAAAATAATAGTTATTTAAACAAGACTTAACCATTCTTCTGGTTGAACTAGAACAAGAAGTGAAACTATATACTACTTGAGTCAATCTTTTCAAAGCATACAATCATCTCTAGGAAGGTATCTACATCGTTTTTAAGAAGGAAGATGGTATAAGCATTGTCAACAGTCTTGTACTGATTTTTAATGAATACCAACAGGAGTTGTTACACTAAAAGTTTAAAATATTTATGCAGGTTTAATAATATTTGTACATTTTAAAGGTAATAATTTTTTTTAAATATTATCATAACAACCAAACAAATATCACAAAAGCAAAATGGTCAAATATTTATTTTACAAACCTTCCCATTTGACAATTAACCGCTATAGCCAATTGTTGTGTTGATCACGTAAGGGTCACCAAGATGTTTATGTTGCTTGTGAAAAACCTAATTAGTTGGTAGCAGCCGACCAAATGGTGCATCTGGTCGTACCAACCCTTTTATTTGGCTCGTCCAGCACTTGGAACTGGAAGAAACCGCTAAGATAACAAAAATAATGATCGACGTTGTGGTGAACAAAGACAAATTTTATTAATAAAATACGAATATATAAATTACAATTCTTATAAACTAACTTAGAATTATAGTGCAATAAATGACTACATAAAATGATGCACTTGCATTTTTGCATTTGTTTATTCCAGAAATATGAACGACTTGAAGTGTGCCACAAAAATACAACATAAGCAAATTAATGTAAACAATGACGACACACTTCAAGGTCTGGATCACGAAACTTGCGATATTGTTGTGTATGGTTATGCTAAAACAGAGCAACACAGAAACATGAATATGCAAATGCAAGTGCATGAACAAATGCTATGTTAATATAAATATATATTTGAAAATCGAATACTAATTGGATAAATATGTATAACTAAACTGAGTAAATACAAATAAAATAAAATACACATATTTAAACTAAACACCATGCTTGTAGGACATCTGAAAATGTAATTACAATGGCTGTACAATACGCACGAAGGAAACTAAATTTCGCCACGACAATCACCTCATATTTCAGCCGGTACCTGGCGGAGTTATGATCCGCGTAGAAGCCAGTTATCTTTGATTCCACAGAAAGATTCCGGGCGTAACACTGCATTTCGTGCTCCCCTCTTGGGTAGAAAGTCACTCGTTCCAAGGCCCTGGACGCCTGAACGTCCTGATACCCAAAATAAATGCACCTTATTATGCTTCCAAGCCCAATGGACCGATGTGAGTTCCTAGTGAGCGGAGATATTTCTGAAGTGCTACGTTACATCATAATCAGTAGCGACTCAGCAGTCATATTTTGGATGACGATTTTTAGTGAGTAATAAGAAAAACAACTGTGCTAAAGTGCGTGATCGGAGAGAGAACAGACTTCAAACATCAGAACGACCAACCAAACATAAAAACTCCTACATATGTATTAAAATGCGGGCAAAAGTACACACGCACACACAAACATGATAGGGCTAAGCTCAGGCTACTGTGGTAGGATCGGCTTACTCGTATCTTCAGGGTAAGCTGGTAAAGTCTTGATTGTGGTATACCGGACAACGTATACGATGTGACACTATAGGGCTGGTGGTGACAGTATTCCGTTACCTGAGTAGACGCATTGACGCGGTGTCGAAATAGCTTTCGGGGTAATGTTGCTCACTGCCTCCGCGTCATTAAAATCTGGCAAGTCTAAGAAGAACTTTCTAGGTCGTTACATGAAGGAGGAAGCTGAGACTGAACGTTGGTCTCATAAGCGCTAGCGCCAATCCTCGCACCATCTGCCTGCTTGCATAGATAACCATGTGGTCCGTTAAGGCCAATACACAAGCGAAAAATATGCGGATAACGGCTTCTCAGTTAGGTCCCACTAAATATGGAATTTTTAAAAGAAACAAACACAACAAAGAAACACGAATAACAGTTCGATATTAAAATCAGAGAAGGAAGAGGAAGTAGGCGGCCCCAAATGGAGAGATGCACCCTTGAACGAAGGGTATGTACGTATGTAATATTGTTACCGACTTCCACGAGAGAGACGAGGGCACAGCTGGCCAACTCCTGCATAACATAGGAAAGTTGCTTACAGAAGCACGCGACGCGGCTATGCCCAAAAAAAAGCATGGAGAAGAGGATCCCTGGTGCTACTAGTGTAGCGACGAAACAACGCCGTTGAGAGCGAACTGCCTAAAGGCCAGGCGAAAAGCGCAGCGCTTGAGGGGAAAGATGAACTTTACCGGGCTATCGACAACAGCAACAAAAAAGAAGCTTCGATTGTATATCCTAGGAAGCAGATATCAATCCACGGAGAGCAACAAGAAGTCGTCTTGAAAAAAGTGAATGCCGCAAGTAACGTGTCCACTCATGCTCCGGGACATAGTAACAAGACTTTTTCCGCAGAGACCACCGTACGTAGTGGTAGACGTTTACGGCAGGGAAAATATATCAGTATCAGTGGTTACCGCGGTAGAGTTACTGAGCGCCTGTAAAAGTATTGGATACGGTCGTATACGAAAGCCCGCTGCTGGTGGGCGAGGAAGGAGGTTTTCTCTCTGATCATCAATACGGATTCAGAAGAGCACGGTCCCCGATAGACGCCATAAAGCATGTTGTGACACTTGTCTTAGACTATTGATGTAGCGACCATGGGCAGGAGTCGTATAAAATAAAGGCAGCCGTTCCACAGGGATCAGTACTTGGTTCTCTCCTGTTGAACATAGAGCACAACGGCGTTCTGGCGCTACATCTGCCTGTCGATGCAACGACTATCAGCTTTGTGGATGATATAGCAATTGTAGTAGTCGCAAAGTGCGTTGTGCGGGTGAAAATGAAGGCTCAAGAAGCAGTCGGTAAAGTAAAGCCTGGCTAGAAGAAATGGAGCTACAGCTAGCGGAGGCGGTGCTAGTAACTAGTCGAAAGCATGTGGAAATTTGTCGTGCGCAAGTCGGGCAACACACAATGCAGCCATCAGAATTATGCTGGACCATCGACTTATCTTTAATCGCCACGTAGATTACGGGGTAGAGAAAGCTGCCAGCGACACGTCTCCGGCGGGAATTATGTCAAATATTGGAGACGCGAAAACCGCCAATAGGAAAATAATAGCCACGATGATTATTTCGGTCTCGATATATGCGAAACCAGTTTGGGCGGTGGCACTCACGCTGAATGAGTGTATCGAAAGTTGACAGAAATACATCGTCTCAGCGCACTAAGGCAGATATGCGGATTGTAAACAATGTTGGAGGAAGTCGCCCTTGTGATTACAAGCGCCATGCCAATCGATACTTTGGCGGACGAAATGAAACGCACTTATGAACTGCGTCGCAACAACGACGTCTCCCAAAAAAGCAATGAAAAACGACGAGCGGCTGGTGTCGATTAAGGTTTGGCAAGTAACATTGACGTTTGTTCTTATCCCAAACATAACGCGGCGGACTTAAAGGCTACAGGGGAGGTAAATTATTATCTCGCCCATTTCCTGACTAGCCATGGCTGCGTCCGAGCGCACCAGCACAAGTTCGGGCATAACAACTCGCCAACTGCTCCGAACACTCGGAAGGAAAAGAAGATGGAGAACACGCTATATTTACTTGCAAAAGATTTGAAAATGGTAGAACCCAAGTAGAATCCAGTGAGATATTGCACGTGATAATTGGTAGCAACGAAGCCTGGAGCACCACAGACGAGTTCGTGAGCAGAGCGGTCCAACAATTACGGCGTCTAGAAAGACAGCGGCTGGAGAGCAGAGGAGGTGGAAGCCAATAGCGTGTTCCACTAAAGCACCACCATAGGAAGCGCCCTATTTACAACCAGTCTCCGCGAAGTAATAACTAACGTTTGTGGGTAGATTTAGCACGTACGTGCCATTGATAGCGAATCATGCATGTTCCTGGCACGGACCAGTGGTATCTTTCGAATATTTCTACCTCCAGCCCGCACAGCGAATAAAACCCCCTTCCCACATACATTAAGACGCACGTGCAGACTGACAAACGGCCAAAACTTACCACGTACAAGCAAATATATTTACGTCCCTACATGCACACATATATATGTACCAGACATACACAAACACGTACTTTATCTAAACTATTTACCCCTTAACATAAGCAAGTTCTTATGTTAATATGATAACAGTTGCTAAATTGCAACTAGCGCATTTGGTAACCGGTTCGCCAAAAATACAAAATTGATGCAGCCCCTTCCAGCAGAACAATTGTAAATCGAACCAGTATGGAAAAAGCTGCTCAAGACAAAGCAATTAATAAGGAATACTTTAACTAAGTGAAGGAAAAAGAGCAATAAGCTTTTACTAAATTGAGATGCAAATTAGACGCCGTAAGCAAGTTCCAGGTGGACGCCAAAGTTATATATCCGTAGAAATTTCACGTAAGCTATAGCTCTTTACCAGCGAATGACGGTAAACAGGGAAGTCATAGCCATACACACGCTGATTGAGACGGCGGAAATACCTAGGGAAAAAATGCCGTTGATAAGCAAACAGGTCCAGAGGGAGCATTATGCGTTATAGCTGGAAGGAAAAAACACACCAAATGCCAAAATGGTAAGAGGAGACATGGCCACAAAGCAAACTTTATCTGAAAGACAAATCACCAGAGATGAGAGCAAAGCCACAGAAAACGCTTGGCAAACGGTAGTGAGTTATAAAAATCTGAAGAAGAAGCAACCGCCCGTTACAATCAAAGGAACGGCCCGCGGCTCCTACGTTGACGTTGCGAAGAATTTCAAGTCACAGATGAATCCTGAGAAAGAAGTGGTCAATATAAACAGATGGCCATCTTCTTGTGCAGCTAAAAAAAAGGAGATAGCCAAGCCAGTAATCTGTAAAATATACTACAGCGCACACTGGGAAAAACGACTATTGTGAAGAAAGTTGAGCCGAAGGTCTTACTAGAGATAAAGGATATTGGGTGAATCAACCGAAAACACAGATATAATCGAGGTCATATTAGAAAAAGCAGACATGGAGCAGATACGGATATGTAACATTAGGGTCCTCGTTCTGATCTTTAAGAAGGCTAAGCATGTCCGTTGAGTCCGTACCGTCTGAATGGAAAAAGTACACCACATATATATGATGGCGAAATACTTCATTCTCAGAAACGCCTTTTAGCGCAAGTTCTAGCAAAGGCGCTACCTCCTTTGACCAATCCACCATCTCATTTTTTTGCAGATTAGAATAACACAAACTAGAAGCAAAGTGCAACCACAAATTTGGTGCTTACTGCTCGAAATTTTCTGACTGCGGATCTTGTCGAAAAACGACCGTTGTACCCTTCTTAGTTTATTGTCGTTCTACGACGTTTTCGGATAGTGAACCGGAATGATTCCCAACCGTATAGATTCTGCTACCCCTTTATAAGTGGAGATAGTGCTAGACGTCTAAGCCGTAGTGCTGTTAGTGGTTCTACAGTTGATCCCCCCAGTTTTGGCTGCTAAACGTTTTGGAAAATTTCCAGTCTTAGACGTCGAAGGGTCATCCATTCTAGCCCCTTTACTGCTGATACCGGGCTTCAATGCATCAGAGGGAGAACGATTCTCCTCAAAGCTTATGCCGCCTTTAAGTTATATTAACTCCATCGTTCGACTGGAAGGACGTAATCCGAGGAGAACATCCGCCTCCTCAGTCGGTATGTTACTTCATAATAATATTCAGATATTGGAATATCTTATGTTGCCTGCGCCATCTTAAAAAGTAGTTCCCGCTGAGCATTACATGGAGTTTTTCGATTTCCAGTCTCCATAAGTTAAACTGAAAGAAAAGGAAAAGTAATTCATCCAAACGGATATTTTATATATCGAAAAGGTTGATTGCTTCCCCAGAAATCGCCAGGTATCTGGTGTCCACCATTCGAAGATATACCGACGCACTGCTATTCGTCCCTAACCACTTGGGACTGCAGGTTTTACCGTGTTTCTTGTTAAGACAAGACCCGATGACACTTCGGGAAGGGTACAGTGCGCGGGCTGCGCGTGACGATCTGGAAGGACGTGCGTGCAAAGCCCTAAGGCAAGTGTATTTGCTTTCATCCACACGGCCTTACGGCTACATTCAGCCACGGTGTCATCCCGTAGTCGTCACTCCATCTGACGAAAGGCAGTATCAATACTTCCGTTCGTAATTATTGGCAACTCTACAATGATGATGAAGATTCGCCGGCCGACGAAGCGCCACTATCTTTTATATATTTAACACCTCACAATTATACAAGTAAACAGGACGACCATTAGTCCATACGTTAAAAACATCGTTAGTTAATGGAATTCTTTTACACGATTTAACACAGAAACTTTACCCTGAGGTAGCCCTAAAAAAATGTAAACGTAATTTTGGCGAAATATTTTTCACTTCTGGCAAGGTGGCGCTCTAGTTACAAATGAAAATGTAAAATATACGGTCAAAATTGAACGCCGCTCCAATGGTCCTCTGTTTGTGCAGATACATTTTCTTATGGCGCAGCCTAAAAGAGCAACGTTATTAATGACAAATATGAAGGTTCAAATAACATGAACAAACACATATGGGATAGCTGATTAATTACCTTCGGGCCCTCATTATTTTGAAAGTTTTCGTTATAGTTATTTGAATTTGCTACGTTTTGATGGTGACCTGCATTCACTCATCAAGGGTGGCCGTGTGCATCAGAAATCTGTGCTTACACTGGCCATTCAAACTGTTAATGTTTTGGAAAAATTAGATGACCCTGGTTGTTGTCATAATGATATTAAAACGCAAAATTTAATGATTTAAAAGTGCAAATAGTTAAAACTGAAAAAGCAAGAGGAAGGACAAACCACGATAAGTGACGGTAAATTTGCAAATGATGATTGAAGGCAACAGACTACTAATAGTGACAATAGTTCTGAGCACAAGGCCAACGACGAGGACGATGAAGATTTTTGCAAAATCGCGAACATCCAACAACAAAAAGAAAAGAGACTATGATAACAAAGAGGTAAATGAAGAGTTTACCGATGGCGCTAATACTTGAACCATTAGTCTCAATATGTATAACATATCTATAAGTCGTAATACAGCAAAAACCGCAACGGCAACGTTTAAAGTGGGGTTCAGCGGTTCAAATCTGGGACGCTCTTGTTATGCCTCCAATCCTCTTAAAGTGGCTCTTAAGCGTGGCCATAAAATCAATGAGTTCAAAAAGTTCGAAATCCTATATTTAAACAGACATAAGATCTTTACATACACATTACTTTACACAATGTATATAATAGCGCTTATAGCGTGCACGTAATTAGGGTCTGTCCGTCACTTTCTGTCTATTTTCCCTCGCCATTGAACGACGTTGCGAAGACCAAACAAATATGCAAACCAGTGGTCTTGATATTTTCTTCACATAACCGATAGCCATTACGTATGATTGGTGGGAACTAGTATGTACCTCAGGGATTTTTGATGTTGCTATTTCAACCAATACTAATAGCCCTGTTTATTAGGAGGCATTTGGCTGCTAACTCTTGCATTCCCATTTTTTGTACGGGCAAAAATTTCATTCAATATTCGTTGATATGACGCTTCGTTGTAAACGATTTTTACAAAGCCAAACTTCGTCTCACACCGTGTCAAATGCGTTTGAGATATCCAGCCCATCCATCTCACTTCTGCCGAAATAGCAAATAGCTCAATGCCCATTTTTGGTGAGGGATGACATTAGGTTCCCAATAGATGGATTGTTGCGAAAGCCATACTGTAAAATAGAACATTGGTTCTAGATATCTTACAAGTTCTTAGCTCACAATGATTCCCATTATTTTGGCCACTGCCGAACAGGATAAGTGAGAATCCTCTCTTTGAACATTTGCAAATTTTTTGCAAAGATCTTAACTAATGGCCTGGCAAATGTGGCACCATTATGCTTTAGAAGTATGGCGGCTATATGGCCCCGGAGTTTTTCGCGTATTGAAACCGGCAGTGTCCTTTTTGACGACATCTGTTCGAAGGAATTAGATAAACATCGAGCTTTTTAGATGTTCCATCGGAGGCACTGATTGATCGCAATGAGGTAAATGGGAGTATGACCAACACATTAACTTTATCATCGAGTCGAATATTATTTGTTAAGAAGAATCGGAATCGATACCGTAAAGTGGTTTCCAATGCCTTTCGCCAACAACCAGGAGTTTTTGCTGCGGTGCGGCAAGAATTTGTGTCCGTAGCCGCAGCATAGCCAATCTTGCTTGAAACAAGCATTGGGGTAAGATAACCAATAGTGTTACTAAGCGCATAGTTTTTTCAAGCAAGGTACTGTATGAAATTCACCCTTGTTAAAATAGAATTTTTTAACCGAAGACAGTGTGTTTTCCAACGATATTTGTTGGAAAACGTGACCCCGAGAATGTGGAGTGTATGCACGTTTAGTACTAGTAAGGCATTAATATGCATCAGGGGATTTCCTGCATCACATATCTACTTTCGACAAATGTGCCTTTTTTTTAATTTTTCTATTGTGCCCTGAAGAGTTTGGTTACGTGAAGATCTCTTGTCCAAAAGATTCGAGGATGTTGATTGCCTTCGTGCTATCTTTTTCTTTTGTTAAAATGTATACATTTTCCGCGCAGAGACAAGGTGCGACTCTCGGTACACGCCAAAGAATAAAATTCAAAATAATTTTATTGAAGCGATCTGGAAAAGCGTGGAGGAAAGAGGAGATCCATCCTTAAGGAATGCCATTCACTAGCGGAAAGGAATCAGAGAGATGATTGTTAATTCTAACTTTAAACGGTCGATGCGATATGAATGATTTGATGTAGTTGAAGAATTTGGGTCCAACATTCCATGATTTCAAAAATCTTAAAATAACATGAAGACCAACTCTGTCAAATGCTTTTTCGAAATCAATTCAGAGCATTGTTACATGATTCCGTTCGGAAATTGATGCATCCTCTATCCCGCTTGAACCCAACTTATTGCTTTGTAATCAGGTTTCTTGGACTCGAAAAAGAAAACATACTCTTCTCTAATACTTTTGAAAGGCAAAATAAAAGAGAGATTTGGCGATAGTCCGATGCGATGGAGACATTTTTTGACTTTGGAATTTGAACAACTGCTGCCAGTTTCCACATAAGGGGTATATGGCGAGTTAAAAATACCGTGTTATATAGGTCCAATAATTTATTTTTACTTGAATTAGACAGAGCACCGATCATTTGGTATGAGATGCGATCTAGTCCTCCCTTTCGATTTAGAGAGACAAGTTCCAAGTTCTAAGATAGACCGACAATTTTTCAGGAACATGGCACATCTGTCAATAGCATTTGAAACAGAAATTGGAGTCCTTTTATTTTCGATGAAAGCACTTGAAAAGTTGCTGTCAGAGGAGCATTCGCACCACACTTTTCCAAAGTAATTAGAAATCTCATCTGCGTCAGTTAAAGTTCCGTTGGAAGTGCAGATGGCAGAAATTTCGTTCAAATTTGAAATCCATTTTTTTTTTGTCAATAACGAAAGGTTGTTGTTCCACCAAGGAAACCTAGCTCGTTTAAAAAAGCTGTTAACTTAAGGAATAGAGAGATGAGCAGCCATAATAACAGCATCATGGTTGGAGTTCCCGTTAAATGGCTTTGAATTCAGCAATGACTCGGCCTGTTTGGAGTAATTAATCCAATCCGCTTTATCTAGAAGAAATTTGGCCTGTTTTGCTGGAAAAACAGAAGACTTTGAAAGGTTAAGATCGATTATATAGACCATCAGAAAGAGACCAGGAAACCAAAGGAAGAAGTGACGGCGAGCAACATGTTAAATCAATATTTGAAAAGGTGCGACGAGTTGAAAAGTGCGTTGGTTTTCCGTCACGTAAAATGCAGAGATTGCTTTGAATGAAGCCCTTTTCTAAAACAGTAGCACGACTGTTATATGCGAAGTCGTCGCATATAATTAATAGAGGGAAAGTATGAAGAATAAATTATAGAGTTCTTGCTGAGAAAACGATTGCGGAGTTAGGATATGGAGCGAAAGCACTGCAAATTTTATGTTGAACATTATTTGTATCGCTATGGCTTGTATGTTTGAGCTCAAATTAATGCGTTTGTGAGATATATTTGATTTTGTAAAAACACCAACTCCTTATTTGGGATATGAATTTTGATCAGCATCCGTGAAGTAGCAATCTATAACAATAAATTATAAACTGAATTTTGCTTCACAGTCGTGACTGGAAAAAGAACTACGTGATCAACACAACAAAAGACATGGTCAGAAATAAGAACCAAAAGAAATATTTTTTTATATAATTATTCTAAAAATCTCATAACTTTTTTTAATGTTTTTAATAGACCTTTCTGCAGACTCTTAACGACGCCTGAAAAACCTCAGGACGAGGCTACACAAAGATAGACGAGTTATCAATTGGCACAGCCTATAAAATAGTCGGATGTAAAGCAAAAGCAACACAATGTGGAGAAAAAATTGCTGTCTGTTTGAAAGCACCAGAGGGAAAGTTACTGTGGATATTTCTTTGGAAGCGTCTTAGTCAAGTATTCCCATCCTAGAATCCGTACAAAAGTTAAGAAAAATAATATTCAACATATTATCTTTCGGGGAAGAGATAATACTATAGCTAATGCACCTATTTTTGAATTTATTCCAAATGAAAATAAAGAAATTGATATCTAAAATGATATTTTAATTTATTTCATTAAAAATTCTTGTTTACATAGTTTGAGTATTTTCTTATCATTAAAGCTGTAGTCACTTTTACTAAATTGTTTGAGATAAACATTTAAACTTTTTCGTTGACTCTTATATAAGCTATAAAGCAACGCATAATGTCCGCAAGTGCTTGAAAAGTATCCTTGGAGTTGCTGTTTATTACATACATACGTGTCGCAGTTTCTCTTTAAAAAATTGCTAAATTCTTTCCTCAATGGTCGTTGACCATATGAATCGAAGTATTCCGCTCCTAACTTGGAATTAAAATAAAAGGCCACCCAATGCTCTCCTGGCTGATTAGAGTAGTCTGTATTTGCTACTATAATAGCAGGTTTAGAGCTCACTTTCCGTGGTAAATTATTAGCTAGGAAAATACCTTGAAAATACTTTTTGTAGATTGATTTGCCTTAGTGCTTGATCTATTTGTATCGTATTTATTTTAAAGAGTAATTTTCACGTTTCTGTTTCTATCAATCTCTAACATCGAATCATACTCGCAGTAAACTATGCAAGTTACAGCTGCTGTTAATGCCCGAGCAAATTTGCCTTCAATGCGTATGTTTCCTTGTCTTCGAATATTAGCATACAAATCATTATTGCGATGATCAGCGGAGACATCAAACGCTAGTATCAAACAGCTATCATCAAAAAGTTTCTTACTTATATGAAGACCACGATCTGAGTGATTAATTCCAGATGATTTGAATAGCACGCTCTGGTTGATCTTAATTTTTCTGTAGAGTAATCGAATTCAAGTGGTTGAGCGGGTATTTGAACACCATTGACTGACAAATTAAACCTTTGCAAATAAAAATCCTCGAACTTGAAAGGATCCGTTGTTCGATCGCCTTAATAAGCGCTATTGTAAACCATACAAAAAGCTAAAAATGTCGGAAGTTGTCCTATGACAACATTATCTAATGATAGAGTATGGTTTCCAGGATACAGAGTGAACGTTTTAACTTCTACTTCATTAAACGGATATAAAGCTGATTTCGTTTGTAATATTTTATGATGAGCAACCAGTATTCCTGGATTAATAGTTATGTGATTCATTAACCATTGTGCTTCGAATATCTTAAGCTGCGTTTCCTGGACAGGAGTTTGCGTTAAATAAAATGATGATTTTTCCAAATTAAATATAATGCGCAAACCAACATTATTTTGCCAGAGATTAGGTCTCCATGCAGGTTTCCGAACAATTCAACTTTGCTGCTCTTATCAAACAATTCGGTTATTTGTTTTTTACCATCATGAAACATTTCCCCTGTGTAGTACCATCCAGAACATGGCAAGTGACTCGACCTGCATCAAAGCCATAATTAAGTAGAGTTACTATGTATGATTTGTATTGACATTTGTTGTCACTTTCCATAACCAATACGTTATTTAAATATATGGATACCCTTCGAAATATGGAATGTAAAAGTTTATTTACAACGCTACACTTATCGTCAGTAACATCAGAGTTATCTTTATTCTTCAATTGAACAACCAACTTTAAGTAAATGCTGCAAAGATCCCGATATGTATCGCCATTATCAAGACAGAGAAATTCTATGGAGCTAGGGTTGTCCAAGGATTGAATAGGATTATAAGAGACTTCTGTATTTAGAATGCTACTTTGTACAGGATGAGGTGCAAATAAATCTACATCATACATACATTCTATATGAGTGCTCATAGTTTCTAAGCAAATACGTTACGTAGATTGAATTTTTTCGTGCGTTTCGCGTACGATCTCTTTTGTGACTAACGTGGTTTCGTTTTGATTACACTACTTTTGTCATAGCCTTTTTGAAATTTAGATGGTATCTTATTGACTGCTTTTTCTGTTAAATTACTTAAAGCCTTTTTGCTTTGCTCTGCCAAAATGTTTCTAAGTGGTTTGCGACCGAAATCGTTGAGAATATATTTGCCTGTATCCACAGCTTGGTCTTTAATCGCATTCAAACCTGATAGAAACAACGGTTTTAAATTTCTAAAAAAGGACGCGAAGTATGATTCAATACCACGCCCATGTTGTACGACTCGTGGTGACACACATAATGATTCTATGCGACTTATTCCACTTCCGATTTGATTAGAGTAACAAAAAGTATACACTTGCTCCATGTCAGTCTGTTACACTACTGAATGAAACATTAATTGTGGTCTCGTTTATATCGATTTTATTTTATTACGACGACGTTGGCCACTGGCCTATATATTCAAACAGGTCAAGGTGTAAAATTTTACCCTGTAAGGGCATCACACAGCGGTCGTGTAGCAGGCATGTTCCTTTATGTTTAAATGCTAAAATTAGTTGTTTCATGGATTTTTATGTTTTGTAAGGTAATGAGAAGTATTATTTATGTATAAAGTAAGTAAGTAATAAGTTTGTAGATTTCAAGGACCCTTGTCCCAGTTGATTTATTATTATTATTATTATATAAATTTAGCCAGAGAATAAATTCCAAGACTAAAGTCTTAAAGCACTAGCATCTAAGGCTTTCGGCTTTATTTTTATTAATATTATTATTGTTATTATTGTTATTATTAAAAACTCTACCCCACTTGAGACTTGAACCCACGACCATTGAATTGCTAGTCGAGACTCGGCCACTCAGGCGGATCGGTTTTATTTTAATTGCGGTTCTTTTTTCTAAAGTGAAGAGTAATGTAAGTAGGTGTAATGGAGTCACGAAAATTATATTTGGAACCGTCTGCACTATCTATGAGTATAGAAATCTCCTTTATAGTAGTAATTTCAACGCTATAGTGCTCACTTGCTTTTCCTTTGAACGACAGAACCTGAAGACATCTTAAAATTTTATCTCCAACGCAACGAGGTTTTATTATATCAGTATAAATAAATAATGGTGAATATTCCTGCGCTTGTTCTTGAGATGCATCATTTTCAATGCTGAGATTATTTAAAACCAGTTCGGTTATTCCAACTTCCCACTGATTATTTGTAATAATAGGAAGATTTAAAATATTTGTAATAAGGTTACATAAAAATCGCCCATGTATTTTATATTTTAAAAGGTATTAGTTAAATGAAAACTTTGTAATAGTTTTTTATTTAATGTTATCGCAAATGTCCATTTTTATAAAGCAATCCGCTTAAAACTATTTTCCCCTTCTGAATTGAAGATTTCTGACTCAATTTTCGTTTTCCGGGTGGAATGATAACATCTGTAGACAGGCCGTTTTTAATTAAATCATTCTTAGCTTTTTAGTCGGCTTCTAAACCGAGTGTTATATGAAGAAATGCGTTTTTGAATTCTCGGTTTTATATTAGGTTTTGCAAGTTGTCTGCTTACTTGTGGTGTGGTGTGGCTTCTTTATTTATATTTAAGAATTTTTCACGCGTCATAAATTCATCATTTGAAATGCTATCATCTAAGTCACTTTGCAATTTTTCGCTACTATTTTTGAATATGCCGTCACGTTCACGTTTTGGAGGAGAATTTCAGGATTTTCAATGTTAACTGTCTTATCTTCTACATCACTTTTAGAAAGCGCCATTTCAGGTATACAGTCAAAGTTTTGCTTAATTGGTTTTAATTTTCTTCTAAAATGAGTATTTAATTCTTGTTTAAGGTTGATCCACTTGTTATATTCTCAAAGGGAGAGATTGTTGAAATATGGTAACAGCTTTCTATTAATAGATTCATCTGAATATCGCGTCATCCCGTACTATGCACTTGGGTACAACAAAATTATTTTATTTAGCTTCGGCTTAAATTTATTGAATATTGTCTAGCAATTTTCCGATAAATCCGCTTAATAATGATGCTAAGATTATAGGTAAGAAGACACCACCTTTCTGCACAAGAACCTTTCTTTTAGACTTTATGGTCGCGTTTGGTCTCGAGATGAAACTAAGTACTTTTAATACTTTTTTAAAACCTTTCCAGCTATTGTGTTAAAGATAATCTCAGTCAAAGTTTTAATTAATTCATCATCAGCACAGTTGAGTATAGCTTTTCTTAATATGCTATTATTGGTTTTGAAGACATACAGCATATGTTTGTGGCTCTTCAGTCGCTTTAAACTCTTTTTTAAGACCATTTTCTCCGGGGTCACAGAAGCAATAGCAAAAATTTGGATTAAATATGTTCGTTCTGTATCTTAATAAATCATTTACGCTTTGTGTAAGGTCGATTAATAAATAACCGGAAGGTTTGCTAGTCACATCTTTATATATTCTCAAAAGTTCAGATAAATTTTCAGGATGAATTTGCTTTGCTAAATGCTGAAACTGTAGGATATCTCTAGGATTTTTAAAAACAACTATATATTTTGAATTCAATGAAATATCTCAGATTTGTAAAATATGTTTTGTGTTACCACAATGGCAGAAAACTTCCTATGGTGTGACCCTTTGTGTCAAAAGTTTACAAACCGTTTTGCTGAAAGCGCCCATCATTAAGTCATCCAGTGCGACGATAGTTGGTTCGTTGAGAACATTTTCCAAATTCTCTGGTATTCCATTGTTATATTCAAAATTCGCAACATTATTTATATTAGGTTTCGCATTTTCTTCAACATAGCACCAAATTATTCGATCAATTTTCACGTTAATCAAGAAATACTTGTTGTAAGTAAGATTTTTGAAAAATGTGGTTTTACCTGACCCTGATGGTCCACTAATAAGCATAGTAAATGAATGGTAAAAGTGATAAAACAAGTTGCCCTGTTAATTATAAACCAAAGAATAAACTAGGACTTCATAGAGTTCGTCATTTTATAAATATTTATTCATTTAATCTTAAGTAATAACTTTAATGGCGTTTGAGTTTTTTTTCAAAAAAAGTTTATATAAATTGTTGAAAGCACAGCTAAATTTAAAATCATTTCGATGATGTGGGCAGTTAGTAAAATAATTAGATAGTTTCCTCAAAGATG
>KK499827.1:758377-904357 GCA_000688715.1 Glossina pallidipes
TCATAATTTTCATTGAACTTATTATTTGACTCGGACAACCTTTGGGTGCACTGAGTAATACCACCTCGAATACTAGTTTTTAAAAACGTATGAATTTCAGGATCCACAATTAGCTCCATATCAACTTTAGTATATTTCAGCATGGCATCCCAAGAAAGAGATGGTGCTGTAACATAATTGCAAGGATCTAGTTTATATATTTCTAAACATAAGATCCTGAAATTCTCGAAAACATCGGCTAGTATTAATACATCGCTTCCGAGATATAGAACCATGTAATCTTTAAGGTTTTGACACTTGAATGCGTCCCACACCCTCTGCACGGAATTGTAGTCAGTCTCACTACTACAGCGATCGGACAAACAATTGTAGAAGCACTCTCGGCTTGGTCAAATTTGATCATCTTACATAATCGTACGGAAAGGCACCCTTACGACTCATTAACGCAAATTTTTCAGGATTCTTAAATGCTTTTCTTAACACTTTAAACTGACTGGACTGCAAATATTTGGCCAATTTCTCTAAACTAGAGTTTAAAAATCGATTGGAATCCACAAAATTCATTAAATATTTTATCTTATTCCCTTCTATTACTCTCTTCGTAATTAATATGTACAACTCTTTGTTACAAGGTGTAACCGACAAATTAGACCCTAACTGTGCGATAAATAGATGAATACCTATCTATTTAAATTATGAAAGAAAATAGGAAAGTAGGGTAGCTTAAATTGAAAAGATTTCCTACATTCCCTCTGATTGAACACCACAAATTCCCCTGTAAAATAACTAGAGTACTTATCTTTATATCCAAAAATTATTTCCTCACAGGCGTAGCGTTCAGTGTTTTCCATCACTGTTGGTTCTTCATCTTGCAATAGTTGTTTAGGACTTGCGGCATTCTTCCACTACAGCTGATAGAGGCCATGCATTTTCCGCTGCATATGTTTGAGAAATTCAGTTGTGCAGGTTTCTCCTAATAAAAATAAGAAATTAATAAACAAATTCAATTAGTTACTTAAATGAAAAACAAAGAAATTCCTTATATACTCACCAATAAAAGTATACTGTTCATCACACTCTTCGTTATACACATGTGTAACATAATAAGAGACTGCGCACGGTTCATGCTGTCGAATTTCCCTCGTCCCCTCGCTCCTATTAAGAACTTCTGTGGGCTTAAGAGAAGCCTCTATATCAGCATATATGATTATTGGTGGCGACAACTTCTTCTCCATATTTTTGAACTTGGTTGCTGTTCCAGCTTATGGAAATACACTTTTTACTTTGGTGCGACCCTCCTTATGGCGGGTTCCAGTCGTGGTGTAAAACGTTTGACACAAATCACCAAACTGTCGTGATGTGTAGCTTCGCGTGTATTATATTTTTACCAACCTCTGCATGTTGATAATTAGACAATAATCATATTGCTTAGTCGTTTCTTTAAAAACAGTTAGCAACTTTATATGCAAACTTTTTGGTTCCTTTGTCGCCCTTACTGGACCAACCACTTTCCATGTGCCCTTGGAACGTACCAATTCATATGTATTTATACTGATGTCTTTGTTATTCTGCTCAAACCGATTGATGTCGTAGTTGGTTATCGGAAATTTCAATCCGCAAAACTCAATCCGAATGCTTTCAAATTTAATGACAATCTCGCGAATACTTCCGATTTTATGATAGCTCGGGTGAGCTAATCTGCGTAATTCTTCTCCCAACGGTTTGTTGAACTTGTAAGCGATAGCCGCTAATGTGCACCATTTAAAACAGTACACATCAGCATTTTTCACATTAATTGTAGCCTTTTTAGTGTATGTACTAATTGGCAATGGTACATGTGAACCCACAGGAATTATCTCCAACTTGTAGATGGTTCGTTCGCAAAATTCTGCCATCGTCCAACCGCTTTCTCGTTCCTTGTATTCTTCAGCTGCTCTTTTAAGCTCGATAAAAAGCTCGTCAATCTTATCGTCAACTTCACTGCAGCAACGAATTACGTTGAGAAGTGTTTCATTGTTATCACCATTTCTGTTTCGAAGCGTTTTACGTAATCTTTAAAAAGCCTCAAATTGAACTCTACAGTGCCAAATTCATCTAATTTGGTTTGAATTTGCTTGTGTATATATGTGCGGATATCATCTAAAACTTTGTTTATTAATATCTCATCCCTCGAGTTGCTGACGATTTTGTATTGAATCACATTTTCCGACGTCGACGGAGATGTGATGAATACATTTTCTTTTAAGAGCACAGCTGTCTTCTCTTTGCGCTTATTGGTCCTCAAATGGCTTTTATACTTGGCCTGCATCATAAAAACTTGGCAGGGATCGCAATACACCTCACTGGCAGGAACTTTCTTCTTGATACTAGCTTCAAAAACTCCTTTACGCTTACCGACGTTGCTTGTGGACGATCCGCCGTTCATACTGGAAGTAGGAGGCTGGTTTTCTTTAAATGCTGTTTCACAGCCCGCTACGAACTCTTTACATAAATGGGTATGGAACAACTCGTGTTCGGTTAGAATCACACCACAAAAATTACACCTTGTTCACCGGTCGCCAACTGCTCCTTCGTTCAAGGAATCAGCTTGCTTCAAACCTAGCTGACAAGCTCTTGCAAATTCCGAACAGTAATGGTCCAGTAAATTTTCAACTGTCTCATGACAAAAAGTGCACTTATGCTTGTTAGATTCCAGTTTTAATTTTTTATTTTAAGTAATTAAACTCTCACTAACCGATTTGGTGGTTTTAGTGTTTTCGAAAATAGCTTAAGAGAAAACTCTGCTTATATAGAATAGAAATGTTGGTGAACTTACCTTCAAGCGCTATCTGTAAAATTCCATCTGGCTTTTATTTTTCTCTATAAGTACTTTTAAGTGTGATCATAAATACCATTTGACCTTTTTTTTATCGTTTTAATGGACCATAATACTAGTTCTTTTTCCATTCTCAGCGGGGTATTTATACGAATGGAAATAATGATAATAAAAAATAGAAATGAGGAAGGACTATAAGTGTAAGTGTTCTGAAATGCGATATGGTGAAATCGTCGCATCACCCAGAGTGCACTTTATTGTTTTCTTCGTGTAAATTTGTGAAGACATGCGTATGCACGATCGTGTTTCATACTTTTTTTTTTATCAGGATCATAAATAATGTATGTCCTTCAAGGAATCCTTTTTCGTTTGTTCACGAAAATGTGTATACGTATGCGGTCGTGTGGTCGGAGCGGGCAAGGGTGCAGCCACCGTTCCCCCATCTGTATACTACTTACATGGAATATTTTTCGTTAAGGCAAGCAACTAGTAGTTACTAACTCAACAAGTCAAATGCGTGTGGGGCGGTATGAAGAATTGTGCAAATATTCAGTAATTAAAAAACTTAAATAAATAAAATATCGCTTGACCGAACTTTTGAACTCTTTAGAAGGTGAGAAAAAGGTGTTTACATAAAAATTTGCAGCTTACCGGTGCCAAATCAACCTCTGCTGGGAAGTGAAGATCTCATCTCCTCACTTCTAATCTCTCTGACACACTAACTTTGAGCAGTATTTATGTTCATTTCAAAGCGTTTTCACATCAAAATACTTGGAGTAACTCCATCAAGACTGCCGTCAAAATCTTACAGGCGTTTTCTTGAAGCGATTTTTCAAAACAACAGGCTGCAAAATTCCAAGCCATTTTTATTCCAACTTTTTGGAAAATTTTTCAAATAACAATTTGAAAACAAGGTTTTTATAATTTAGTTTAAACATTACTTATTAATTAACAGAAGCCTTTTTGCCTGAAAGTATTCGCCAATCACACACAATCACAAAAATCACTATTTTTGAAATCCCTTATATACTTCTCTAGCTGTAGGTATACAGATTAAGTGGATTCAAATTTATGTCAGCCGCGTCGAGGACCGCAGAAGCTTTCAAATTAAATTAGCCCCGTGAAATGGTTTCGATATTTAACATATTTTAAAAATATTTTTTTAAGTGCTTAAATATATGCTTAAAAGCCCCGAATTTCATTGTTTGATTTCCTTTGTCTCAATTGTAAAAAAATTGTAAAAGAAACGCTTTTTTAGGCCTTGCCGAATGCATATGATTCCGTGATCGAAAATATATATATAAGTACTTGTAAGGACTTTTAATTCATCGTCCACATATTCCTTTGCAGTTATGTATTTTTCTTTTTCTACTATGTATGTTGTAGGCACAGGCGTATGTACACGAACGGATATTTTGTGGTATTTCATCCTTTTCTTCTTATATCTGTATCTCTCCGTGTTTCGGAATATTTTTTAAAACATATCAGTAAAATAAAAAAAATTGTTGCGGTAATCTTTGTATTTGGGCCCGAAACTTTGTTACATGAAGCAAAATCCAATTCCAGTTCAATTTCGAAACTCTGCCGCACATCGAATAGATAAACTGGCTGGTGTTTAAGAATATCATTTTGACGATAGCGTTGGTTAAGATGAACAGATGTAAATCGTCAGTCGCTCTCACTTAAGGGCAATTCAACGACGATAAAATAGATAACGTTTCATATAGAAAAATTAAAGAACTTTTAATAAAATTAATTTTCTGTGGTCTAATTTGAATAATTTTATAAAAGATTAGAAAAGCACTGATATTTATTAACCAATGCTCAATTAATGTTAATCAATACCCCATCAATATGAGTCAAAGCTCATGTATTTGGCAGAATGCATTGTTTCTTCGATTACATCAAAATCAATAAGAATTTTTTTCCATATATTTGGAAATATAGTACACATGTATATCTTCACATATAATTTTTGATGAAAATTCTATCAAAAGCGTCTTTCATTTATATGTTATGAAAGACATAACATCGTTGATTCGTCTAAGTACTCCTAGCGGCGGGGGAGCTCATGTTTATTGACATCTACGACTTTCCTGAATTTTCAAAATATAGTCAACGGTGGATTTCCGAACGTCCAAGTCAGCTGTCCAATCTGCACCAGAGTAACCTTTCAAGTTTTCACATAGACTTGCTAAATTGTAAGTTGAAGGGCCATGTGCTTCTAAGATGCAAAAGCATTCTCTTTAAAGCTTCCCAGTGTGCTGTTTCAGAATTGCTGTCGTATCTTTATAAAACCCCTGCTGCATATAATTATCTGAGCAACATATAAAATGCCACCTATTGATTCCTGACACGGCAGGTTTAGCTTCCTATTACCCACAATTTTCGATAACTTTTGCTTAGAGTCCATTGGTGTAGACGCAGCATGGCACTTATCGATTTTGAATTTTTTCAGCAAATCTTTAATGTATAGCTCGCGATGCAATCAGGACATACCTGTTTCACGGTTTCTTGTTATGTTCATGCCTAAAACACCTTCTGTGATGTCCATATGAATACTAGATCCATTTGATCGATATCAAGGTAATATCGGACAACTAGACTAAGCAGTAAACGTACTGAAGAAGATCTTTCTTGATAGTAATTCTCATATTGTTGAGAATAACATTTTGCCACTAACTTAGCTTTCGCTCTTAGCTTGAATTTGCTTTCTTCCCTGGGGATAAATCAACGGCTTCCCACGTACCATTATCATAGCGCGAACTTGGCTGTTCATTTATAGTCTCTGCCGATTTTGCTCATCCGAACTCTAAAGTCTTTGGTTCATATATCCCTATCTTTGCACTGGACTCCTTTTATGTGTCGACCTTCTTAATTCGTCTGCAGGCTTCATTCTTCTGTCTGGTAAGTTGTTTGGCACACCTTCGCTTGAACTGTGGAAACTATCGTCACTTTGTCGTGTCCATTTGCTCCAGCTCTACCCCCATTGATTCACGTTCTGAAGGCGTTTCGTAGACGTTGTACTCATTCTCTATAACTTAATATGAAAATCTCTCTTCAAGGAACTTAACGTCTCCGTTTATAAACGCGATTTAATGGTTTGGTTCGCACAGTTGATATGACGATAGGTGTTCAATATAACCAACGAACGCAATTTCTTTGATTTTGAATTTCATCCCTTTCTATTCGACTCATAGATGATTTATATATCGCTTTCTGCTACACAACATTTCCTCTGGCGTAATATCTCTCGTACTTTTACAGTTTCCCGTGTAAACACCTAGCTCTCTCGATAACGGTTCGAATCATTCCTTGAGATAAACCTTTCTGGTGTGGCGTATATGATAAAGGTTAGCGTTTTCTACCAATCGAAATTAATTCCGTTTTCGCCTATACGAATTTTTCTCCTTTCACATCATCTCCTTGTACGATCTTGCATAGGGCTTTCATTTGGAGATAATTTTCTACAGAAAGCTTTCAGTCCTCAAATTTTTTGCTTACTCACAGTTTTTGGTTTTGTTTCAGTTAATGTTAGATTTCGCGGATTATTACGCGTAAAGACACACAAATGAAAGAGCTTGGTTAAACAACTAAATAATAATTTGTTTACAGAAATCTTAGTGTTTCCGATCAACTTTAATCAACGTTGCTGCTGCTGGCTAGCTCTTAAATACAGTACCGTATGACACCAAATTCGCTGAAAGTTTACCAATAGGTTATCAAGTTCATCGTAAAAATCTATACGTTGGTCTGAAAGTACTTCTTTATCGATAAAGAAGTTCGGTAGTAAACGCCACACATGTTGCTAAAAAACGAGTCCGATATCGCTTCATGCAATTCATGATTATTACAATAAATAATGCGCGATCTTTCTATGAATCGTTTGCTCGATTACTCACCTCACTCGCAATCTTACGTTTACTTTATAGTCCATTTTAAGCAAAAACTTGAACCTATCTGCTGAACCACCGTTATATAGTTTAATTGCTAAGATAATGACTTTGGTGATCAAATGAAAACATCATTTTCTACAAAGATGCTGCCTGTTGCTTCTACGGGATCATTAATAAGCAAACCTGAATAGTTCAGTAAAACCAAAGTGCTGTTGTACTCACACCTGTTGGTAGCGCTGTTGCCCCTTTTGCCACCATTTATCACAACGACAAATGTAACAGCTATATAATAAATGTATAAATGGAATTTCCATCCGAATCGGTCTTCACTCGTCACACATTAATTGTAAAGCACATTTAATGTACCCCTCCTTCGATCACTGGCTTATTCGTAAAGGATATATAGTCAAGGAATGTGACTATCTAAAGGGAAAATATAAAAACACAGTCAGTGTTCACACTTTCACATTCACACACTCACACATTCACTTACATAATCATTAAAATTAACTAGGACGGATAGTTGTCTTCTCAACTAAGCCTTGTTTATGATATCTATAATAATTTTTGATATCTATAATAATTTTCCATACGCTTATTAAACAATAAAAAACAGGTTCTTACTTACATTGAACTTGTTATAATAAAATTGTATGTCAATGGCAAGCATATAGTATTTTTCATTAAAAACGCCCCTTATCGAGTTTTGCTGTCATTAACTTGCACTTTTTGCAGGCCATCTTTTTAGCTAATAATACTAATAAACTATTCGTAGTTCTTGAGATTAGCGTGCAACATTTCGGATAATCAATATTAATATCTACTCCTCGTCAACACGAAAACGTTATTAAATGAACATAGTGATGCAAATGTGTGAATATCGGCATCGTTACGATGATCCCAAAATCCTACTAAGTAGCCTATGGTTTCCTTAATAAAACGGAAGAGGTTTCTAATGGAATTAATGCAGCAATGTTATTGCAATGTTTAAGGGATGGAGTTCGATAAAGTAGAACAAACGAACATCAAAACAGTTGCTATGACTTGACCTTAAAGAGCTCGGATTCCAATAAAACAATAACAAAATTTATACTACGTGGACAACGTGCACAACAACACACAATTAGCGTCCATCGAACATAGTAGGAGGTAGCATGGGATGTACCTCCCACTTTTACTTAGTTTTATTACTTTCCGAGCTTTCATCTGTTAAACAAGCATTAAATTATTTGAAAAACGGACAACCTGCATTGTAAGAAAATAGGAAGGGTGAGCCTATTTGCTTTGAAATGAAACTCAACATATCATTTCCATAACAAATTAGAGCATGTTACAAACGTAAACTCAACTGGGAGAACAAATAATTAAGTTCGTACAAATAATTAAGTTCTAGGACTTCTGTACATTGGAAAAACCACTTTTGCTTAAAAGTATAGAAGAATTCCTTTCATTAATAAAATAAATCTTTCCACTGACAAACTCATATAAATAGAAATAAATGCTGTTGCCCACTAAATTAAAACAGGCGATTATTTGTTGACATTACCACTTATGAACTTATGAGAAATGTTGTTCTGTTTACAATTTCGCTGCTTTAAGGTTTTAATAACTCGCTATTAAATTCATGATGACAAAAATTTACAGGGGTAATCAACGAATGTGAGCGAACTGACTTTAAATATATACTCTGTATACCATAAAGTAAGAAAATATTTATAGTGAAAATTTCAGGTCACCATTTCTTGACAAATTTCGTACGATGTAATGCCTAATCCTAGCAAACCGTCGAAGTTGCTATTAATAATGCACAGAGGAACAAGCTTGGTATTGAGTTCTAAGCTAAACTAACTGAAGAACTATGTGCAAATCAATATTTCGAATATTTGCAGGAATTTTATTTTTAACTTATGTGATCTTAAACTTCAATAGATGAGTTAGCTTTCTTTAAAACAAAATAACCTTAACTTAGAAAAATGGACCGAAAGTCTTCCATTTTTCTTCCTTCAAGCATTGATAGGCATAAAAAAATAGACGGCGTTGCTTAAGACTTCTTTCGGATTTATTGTATTGTCGGGAGTTACAGTTGTGGCTTCTATGTAGCGAACACCACTAACACAAATTGAATTATTGTGTAGCACAATAAATATTTGTTACGTGTACTTTATGAAGGAAAAGTAAAATTTTTCAATTTTTAAAGAAAGAATACAAAAAACAATATAAAACAACATAGTATCAGCAATTACAACTAAAAATGAAAACGCATACTTATAACAAATCATTGTGTTGTGTTCATAAACGGAAAAATAACAGCTTAACCATTAAGAACGCGTAAGAAGGGAAGTGGGAGAGAAAAAATATGAAGAAAATTTATAATATTCAATTTATATGCATTCTAAGCTGTCAGTTTTCATACTCCTTCATTAAATGCAGCTTACTTTGCAACTCTAGTTAGCGCGAGCGCCTTTGCTTACATCTCCAAGTGCACACATGTACACATTGTAGCAAAATGCTTTAGCTTTCCCTTCCTATTCTTCCTGCAGGAATATGAAGAATAGTAAACAAGAAATGTAAAAAAAAGAGGAAGGAAAATAAGGGAAACATATTAAAGAGCCCCAGTACGAAAATAACAACAACCAAGTAGCGAGCTTTTGCCTGACTAACTTATGGCACTGTCATATATACATTCTTAAGTGTCCCGTAGTTCTTTAATCTACATTCCGCTCGTCAATTAACGACAGTGATGTACTAGTTTTGTCTTACTACATCACACTGCATCGGGGTCCTTGCGTTAAATAATAATAAAATAAATTATAACTGAAATCTTTACAATCTGCATTACCAACACAGTAATTTTGTTTATGCTTTCACTGGGACACTATTATATTTGGGCGTCGTGTTGGAACTGCTTTGACAAGAGCTTAGGGGAAATGAAAATCTTGAACCTGGCTTTCTATTTCAATTTCATAGATCTACCTCAAAATGGGCGCAGATTTACTCATCAACTTACTCACGATGTCAAAAAACTAAAAAATCGATTTCCATAGGGTTTTCGTTATGACTTCCTTTTCCGAAATTCGTTTGTGATAACATGTTATTATGTACTTTAGCCAAAATGACAAGTGAAGACAGGTAGCGGAATTTTTGATCGATGCTATGGTTTGGCGTCCTCCACTGATAACAAATATAAACCAATTGACTTCTTCCACAAAAATCTGCGCTTAATACAAGGCTTCGAGTAGAAGCTTACTCGGACATTTATTTTTTGTTTCACGATCAAAGTTATTATCTTCTTCGACGTAGCACAAAATACGATATTCTTATCAAAAGTCTCGGTATCCTTTCACTTTCTCTTGCTTTCCTTGACGCGACAACAACAAGTAATATATATTTCACAATATACTCGAGGAGACGCGTCTGTGGTGCATGCAAAATTCTCGTGACCGAACGAAATCTGCGAGGGAAGTGACACGACTGGAAACACCGTGAACCCTTTTTTTATAATGTTTCGTATATATGATATGATATGATATTTTTGAATGGAAGAATAGGTAATGGACCAATAACATTTAAGAAGTTATTAAGTATATATTTAAGAGGAGAAGCCTTTCTAAATTCATTACAAAAACGTCTGATAGACACTTTAAATATTCTAGAACATGTGGGAATAAAGTTCTTTACATGAGAGAAATTCCTTAGACACTTAGAAAACACTTTGTGTGGCAAGCGAATTCCTATTGGTAAGTTACAGACCATTACCTTATCGGTTGATTTCTAACTTCTCGAATACACTAGCAGATGCCTTGGGAAAATGTTTATGTTCACTTAAAACTCTTTGTAAGCCAAAATATACCAATCTAGCCTCATAAAAACAACATTGAGTAGAAGCTGGAGCTGACTTCAAAGCTTTCAGCGCGTGTATTAAGAAATTAAAATTTTCGAATGAAATTTTTGGCGTATTTTATGAATTATGTTGTTCAAGTACATATTCTTGCCGTTTTCTCACTCCTTTCACCCTCGAGAATGAGCGCAAATATGTGAAAAAGCAAGGGTAGTTTTATGTCCTTGGAACACCAAATTAGTGCAAAAATTAATAACAAATTTAATTATTTGAGGAAAAGACAACACATTCCCATAAAACAACTCCAACAACTTCCATACTTCTCTCTCGAAATTATTTAAGACGCTTAAGTATATCCAAAAAGAGAAACTTTTGAAACTTTTATTCAAGCTTATTAAACAAAATGAAAATATTCGAATGGTTAATCCAAGTCAGATGTGGCGATTTACTCTATCAATTGTAAGCCTCGGAGAACGCAGATGAAAGATGGCAGTTAATATTTGAAATAAAAAAAAATCTTCTGATGTTTTTTAATTTAATCGAAAGTAACCGCTTCGCGAAAAACCCTGGAAAAGCTTACTGTATCACTTTAATCAAGCTGATAACGCTTCGAAGATGAAAAAATGTACAGTGAAGAGGCTCTATCGAAAGCTCGTTTTCGCTTTGGAAATTTTGATTTGATGAAGTAAATGAAGTTATTAAAAACATGTGCATATGTGAAATTGCTGCATAATTAAACATTAACCAAAAATAGTTTTACTAAAACTAGATAAAGTTTATATACAAAAGGATACAAAAGGAAGTTCGATGTTTACTTACGACATATATTGACAGTGAAACATTTAAGTGATGGAATATCCGTTGAATTGTTTTAAAATGAAATGAAATCGGATTTTACCCGAAAAGTGACAAAACGTAAGGCAAAATTCAGTAGATTTTAAGTTTTGCTAGTGTCATATTGAACGACATCATTCCGAAATGGGCTGCGTTACATAACGAACGCCACAGTTTGGAAAAATGAATTCGAATATTAACACTTGTTAGGGTCACTTAATGACTGCTTTAATAAAACCATACAAAAACGTTTTCGCATAATTTTTGCGCTTAATTTTTGAATCAAACATAATTTCTCGATATTTGAATGAAGGCTTTACGAACACGCTTCTGCAATGCATGTACATAAAGATATTTCTAACGAAAAAGAAGAAAGGAACTGCTTCCTTGATTTATTGAAAATAAGAAGAAATGTGATCTCAGACAGTGATTACTAAAAGCCGCAGAGCATGTATGCTTGGAATAAATGAATTTTTAGGTTACTTTTACAGCGCTTTAGTCGATCGATTGAAACGATTCCATCAAATAATGCCGTTCTTTTTGCCTATGCTTAGAGGATGAAACTAAATATCTTATGTGAAATAGGAAATTTGTTTATAATGCATTTGCCGTTTTCAGCATTGCTCAGCAAAATTTCAAAATCTTGCAGCTTTAAGATTTAATATATCATTGATCTACAATACCTTGAATAACTTGCAAAAGCCAATTAAAAAAACAACAGCGTGAATGTATTATTCGTCAAATAGTTACCAACGGTCTTTTATTTGTCTTGTAGAGGTCTGCATAAACTATGCAATAGATCTGGCGTTTTATCTTTTACACTCTCTTTCGAACGTGCTTCGATTGAAGAACGTTTTGTTTAATATTCCCGAGATGTGAAGGGAAAGTCAAACCCCAAAGCCAAGAAAATTGATGGGCACCAAATGCTTCGATCTAAACCGAAGATAATAGCTTTCTTGTTTTTCTCTTCCTTGCCCTAACTCGTTACTCAGTTATACCGCTAGTTAGTCTACCAGTGTAATCCTATTTGCAGTGCAACTTATTGCCGCTTTTGTTGTTCTTGTTATTAGTGTGTATTATGTGCATATTGTGTTTTCCATAAATGAAAACCTAATACAAGGAAAAGCAGAAAAATATTAAAAACAAATACACAGAAGTTTTGAAGGCATCTCTGTTTTGCTTGATTAATGAGATTTGTCATTCTTTGCCGCTTCATTGCGATGTATAAGTAAAAAACTAAAACAGCAATAAGAGAACAGCAACTTGGGAAGGCAAGAATAAACTAATGAAAGAAACAATATAAACAAGCAATACAAAATAGAAATTAAATGAGCGAGTCTGAATTTGGATTTGGAATCCTTGGGATAAATAAGACAAGAAAATTATTTCAATTTAAATGAAAAATAATAACAAACAAGAGAAAAGAGAAGGGTTTTCTTCTCATTTTTCGTTATTGACTATTGTCATAAATGTTATGCATTGTTTTCGTGAAATAATCAGCCGTTTTGAAAATGGTTTTGTAGGCTGTTTTGCGGTTCCCTTGCCTTTATTAGTCTGTTAGTGCTTGTTATACCTGCGAGCGCAAAAATGGGAATAAAAACTTTATAGAGTAAGATGACAACTTTAGAACATGTGCGCAATTATTCATCTTGCGCTTAGCTCATAGTTTCCGTGTTTTGAAGGTGATCTCCCATCTTCGGAAGCCTCTGACAACCCTTTTTTACTTTTTCGGTGATTCCATTCTTTCCTGGCGCGTTCATTGTAAATCCTATAAAAGAATGAGTTCCGTGGTTGAAGCAATTTGTACTAATTCTTTATTTGATGTCATGTTCTAATTACAAATAACGTGCACATAATTGTCACAAAGCTCTTATTGAATCAAAAATTGTGGAGCAGCTTTTATTATTTATCCTCCATTGGCATGATTTCACCCTTACTTTACAAAATCAAATCAAAATAAGCTACTAACTAACTGAGTCGGAAAGTCGGCCTTGGGTACCATATGATTGGTTCCGAGAAAAAGAACGCAAATATTTTGAAAAGTTCGTCGCCGAATGGTAAAGTCACACTGATTTTTGTATATTTGTGATATTTGTTAGATGCTTAAGTTTTACTAATTTTCGTTACATGAACAAGTCCCAACATGCATGAAGTAAAGGGAAAGGTGAGGCATAACGGTATGTGGGCGTTGAACAATCAGTAATAACAAATTTCGCTAGCACATGATACTCCGACATGTTTTTCAATTATTTAGGCGATGCGAAAGTGAACATAATAGTAGAAGTAAACGAATAAATATGCAGTCATTTTTGTCTGTGTAGGAGTTCTCCGGACGACAAGCTGACGAATAGAGTTAAAATTAGGCTTTCACTTGAAGGTAAAAAATGAAGCTTCAATGGGTATAATTCTTACTTTAACGGATTCTTTGATAGATTTCGATGTGAAATTTCCTTCAAGTATCTGTCCGAATAACGTAAATGGGGAACTAATGGTAATCATCGTTCTGGACTCTTAAAAACTTTTATATTATTGTTACTTTTATAATATTCATGGCTATATCCACCCACCCTGTTATATGTTTGAATTCTTATTTCTTATGTCCTTATTAAACATACACCCTGTGATATGGAAGGAATAGTAAGAATAAACTAAAGTACATAATTATAAGCCAAAAAAAAAGTATTTTTACTTCGGGGTTCAGATTTAGCGCTATTAGTAACGATTACGAAATGTTATAAGTGATTAAAGTAAAAATTAATTTGTTACCTTCCATTCTATATCGTTCACTCGCGTAAATTTGAATTGCGAAATGAAATTTTACTTTTTCATGTCAAAATGCGGCCCGATACCGAGTACGCGCAAAATATTTTTTTACAGCAGAATAGCTTCTCGTATCTGCTTTTCACAAATTTCACAAAGAAAATAAAAATTGGGATTTACATTTTCAACCTTTGCAGCACTATTTTACTGGATTTGTTATAAGTTATCAGAAATCATTTTTCTCATTCTGGGTAGACGCAAAGCTATTTGATATCTAAAAAAATTGAGAGTGTAGATTGAGTGACCGAGTTTGCTGACCTAACCCTAAAATTTTCAGAGCGTCTTTTGACAGAAGAACACATTGAAGCAGGTCGCTACATTTCTACAGACAGGAATTAAACCTAACCAAATGATGACAAAGCTTAAATTCTCCGCCGAGCCATGTCGTAAAAATTTTTGCGATGAAATGATTTACATTGGTATTAGAATCTACACACCGCATCATACTATAAAACTTGCTTCCCTTTAAGAACCTATGCCAACTTTATCAGAAATGTTGTGAACTGCAGAATTATATGAAGCCACCGTGAAAATCATTGGAGTCGTCAACGCGTCGAACGCATCAAATAAAATTTAATTGAAATTTTTATAAATTTATAAATCAGTTCTTAAATCATGTTTTGTCTCTGAATTGAAATCACCCATGTGCTCGAGATTGGAAAATTTTAAATAAAATTACTAAGTTTCAAGTCGACTTTATTGCTTCCATGTCAAATTATTTCAATAGTTTCTCATTAGAAAGAAAGGAATAATCTTTTTCGAAACATTTGGTTTTCACATGAAATAAGCGAGTACGACTGAGCAAACCGATGCAATTGAAAAAACAAAAAAAACAAACGATTGAGAAATATATTGAAATTTTCGATTCGGATCAAGGAGCGATACAAAATTTTAAAGTAATCGTTCATTTAAGGCTGAGCCTATGTTTTTTAAAGTCAGGCCTGCATCGTTTGCGCAGTTGCTAGAATTTAAAGAAAAAATCGAACTATGGAAAAAAGACACGAAATTTTGCTGTTCTATTACGATTCAGCGCTTTCTTACCTTTACACTTGCACATACAATTCTTTCGAAGGTTAATGTGACGTTTGATCTCGTCACCATGAGTGAAAGCATTCATAGTCGAACCCGCGGACGCCATCGCTCATTGTATAACCTTATGTAATATTTAGCGTGAAAATAGCTCGAAATAGGTTATCATAAAAATCGGAAACACATCATTTTCATTAAGGAGATTACTAACTGTTTTACGTGAAAATTTGATGGAATAACATGAAAAATGCAAAGCAACCTTTCTTGAAACATGGTAAGTGAAACAACGGAAATATACATGAAGGTATTGAATTTAATTCTGAGTGCAAAGACGAGTAATACATTATTGCAAATAAAAGTAAAACATGTTAGAGGTTTCGAAAAACATTTTTTGTTTTAATTCTAGATTATTTATTTCTTCTTTTACTCTTTTATTGATGCTAATTTGTTGTAGTTTCCAAACCTTCTCCAGAGAACTATTAATATTAAAAAGAAACTTTTTTAAGACATTCGAAATAAAAGGCATCGAAATGTGTTTGATTGATTGTCAAACATATTCTATGTTTAACGTTTGTAAGCAACCTTGTATAAAAGCGTCGAGATACTCAAATAGTTGAACTTTAATATTTTTCTTATATAACTATGATTGCTATTCAACGGTTTACCCTGCGAATCACTTCAACCAAGTTCTATTTTATTTCTTCTTTTCGAAACTGGAATAGCGGTTTACGTACAGAAGTTGGTTAAGAAAATGTGAAAAATGCGACACCAAATTAATAGACATCAAGCTAATATATAAACTTTTACAACATAGTTCATGTTAAAAGTTTTGGCAAGTTTTTGATACGAAATAATTTATATGCTGGGTTTCCCACGTCCTGCAACCTTTATAGAAAAATATTTCAACGTTTTTTTTTATTTAAAATTGAATAACATGCGAAAAAATTGACATACCAATGGCGACGGTGTTAAAAAATTTAAGCAGGTTATGAACTTTAACAAAATTGTTATTTTTTTTCAAAATTTGTTGGTTATGATTACGTTTATCTTGATTTCTTTATTTTTGGTTCAAAAACCGTACGTTTTTGTGAAGATTTTCCTATAAAATAATATGGTAGCACTGTTGTGGAAGTTTTTAACCCGAAAACGAAAATGACACCTCGCTGTGTCAGCTGCCTTAGGTTTAATACAATCTCGAAAGTAAATGTTATCGAAATAAACGGAGACGCAAAATGCATCTGAACGACGCCAATTCCGTTATAATAAAGCATTAATGGGCATCACTGTGTCTTTTCGCAAAAATTGCCTTTTTGTAAACAAAGACGATACTAGCTCTTCTAATTTAATTAACTTTGTCAAATTACTAAAAAAAAAAAAAATGAATTCGACTGCATCAGCATTTTCAAGTCCAGAGAGCGTTGAATTAATGGAAGGACCGAATCTATTGAAATTCATTTATGATTATAAAGATCATGAAAATAAGGATCAACAAGCCTGCTTGAATACTTAGACGAATTGGTGACACAGTTATTGAATCAAATGGACCCAATATTTGCTTGCTCTGCCAGCAAGTTTTTTTTTCAATTTATATCTCTATCTCAATTTTTTTTTACTGTTACGGGTTACTGTTACGGGTTACTGTTAAGTTGCAGTGCCGTCGGCAAAATGACTTACTGTTACGGGTTACTGTTAAGCTTTTGACTTACTGTTACGGGTTACTATTAATTTGCAATGCAAAATGACTTACTGTTACGGGTTACTATTATGGGTTACTGTTAAGTTGCAATGTCGTCGGCAAAATGACACTTACTGTTACGGGTTACTGTTAAGCTGATGACAAAAAACAAAAAACAGCTGATATTCTCATATCTCTCTCATATCATTCTTATATCTTGAGAAACTGTCATGCAACAAAAAGAGTTAACCCTAATAATGCGTTTCCAATGTTGATAGGAGACAATTTTGTTGGGAGATAGCATTTAGTTATAAGAATTTATTATGTATATGTTTTTATTATTATTTCGAAATTTTAATTTAAGTTTTCTTAATAAATGTTTCACAAACATGTAAACAAGTGTTGTAAACATGATGATAATGATTGTGCGATAAAATACTTTGTAACAAAACTATAGTGAAAATTCAAAAAGGCAATTAAGAGTAACTTCAATTAGACCAAAACTATAAGCACGTGCGATGGAATCGATTTAATAGAGGGTCTTTACCTTTATGTTTAGATACACGCTGAGATCACGCACAGGACAAATTTAATTAAAGTGCTGTCGTCAAGCGAAACAAAACTTCGCCTTTTCGCATTTGATATATACATTTTTTTTCAGGAGAATTTAAAGTTTTGTTCGGATATTTATAATAAGGCGCCCCCTATATAGTATATATATATGCGTAGGTGTACTGTCTCATTCCAGTGAAGATTTGTACATGAGCGGTGGGTATGGCGTAGGTGTAAAAATTTCGAATGTCTTTGGTGATAAATTATGGAGTCATGAGCCCACTTTGGCGCAGCAAGTGCCCGTAATTCAAAGTGCCAAGCTCACTGAGGATGATTTTCCTCCTCTAGGGTCTAAAAATCATAATACGGACATTGCAGAAATCTGCAATATTGGAGGAAGTGAATACCGCAGCAGGTCAGCGGGAGGATGACAATCTTAATAATCTTAATAATGTAGACAATACGATTTCTGTTAACCCAGTAAGCGAAGAAGTTTCAAATAACTTCTCTCAGAATCTGGCAATTAATAAAGATGAAAAGGATATTGAAAATGAATTGTCTCCAGAAACAATGTTAAAGGAAGCATTTCTTGCTGCTTTGAAGAATAATGGAAAATCATAAGAAAATTAAAATTTTTTGTTGTATAAATCTCACAACATATACCGGAGAACTTTAAAAATGTGCAAATGTCTGGCCAGAAGTATAGTTGGCATCAATAGCTGGCAGGTCAATATAAAACTTCAGGTGGACGCAACAAAAATTTTACTGAGAAAGATAAATGTTTAGAGGCTTACAAAGCATATCCATCAAAAATATTTACATATGTTTGTGACCTGCAACATGTGACCTGGGCAGATGTCCTAAAACATATGTCCTGAAACATGTTAGTCTCCAATTCTGGTAAACTCACTCAATACATGTCTGAACTTAAACTAAGCTCAAGCGCTCTTATTAAGCACTCAGGCAATGTATCCTCTTATATTTCTCTTCAAGTAAAACCTACGAGTTAGCGCATGTCGTCATTTCTTGAATTTGACTGAAACAGATTCAATTTTGTATATTGTTGTTCTCTTGAAAATTAACAAAATGTTTCATTTTCGCAATCTTTCTCTCATCCCGTATACATCTGTTTCTCTCTTTTGAACTGAACTTAAGCCTACCTCAACATTTTTCATACTGTTGCCTATTTCACTCTCTTTCGCTTCCCAAGTATACTAAAGTTATATTTTCCATATGCCTCAAAAAACTTTCGTACTTTTATTATAAATAAATTCGTTTCATGTGCGAGCATAAAATATTTCAGTCTCTTCACATAATAATAACAAAACTGGGTCAGTGGTACAAGTTCAGTTCAGTATTTTTGTTTGATTACAACTTCCCCATGTGTGAGTGAGTGAATATGTTGAGAGTTTATCAATTTCTATTGAAATGAAACGAAACGAGCGAAATCTTTGCTATATGCTGCTATGTTTTATTAAAACAGCAACAGAAAGGTATAGAAATACACAGTATAATGCTGAAATTATAAAAATCCTTTTTCTTAAATATTAATTTGGTTGCTATTTATAAATTATATAATTATCAAATTCATCAGCATTTATATCTTACATAATTCTTTTTTACTATTCGACTGTTGTTTCTAATAATCGCTTTCTAACAGATCTTCTTCTGTGTGTTCGTTCGCACGGTAAAATTCATCAGCAATTTTTCCCTGGCCTGGGGGTTCTCATTTGAAATGAAAGTTTCCTTTTAGTAAGCTGATTTCTATCTGCCCAAACCTCCATTAACCTCAATAACGCATTCAATTTTACAAGTAATACTATTTACAAGTAACAATGCTTAATTTTGCTTAATTTGCTAAATTTTGAGATGGTTAAGAATGCTTAAGAATGGTTAACTTCGACATACTTAGTGAAACAACAAAATAAAGAGATAAAAGGATAACAGAATTACAAAATCTATAGAAAAAGGAACTAAGAGAACATTTGAATAATGTAATAATAGCATATAATAACGAAATAGTACAATAATTGAATTATAGATATGTACAATATGTAGAACTTTTTACTTATTATACTCAATAAAGCAATTTATTTTAATTTATTTTAATTTATTTATTATAATTTAATTTACATTTTCGAAAATATAATATTGAAGATAATAATTAAAAATAAATTTAATTGTGGTGCATAAAAAATTAAATGACAGATCGGCCTGCAAATAAAAATAATTTTTTGCTTCTAATCTATTAAGCTCTCTCTCTCTCTCTGAAGCTCATTAGTGCGTACAAAATTTTTATAAAGTTATAGAGATCTGAATTTGCACTTGTTTGATTACAGTGCCTATCAATTCTCCTTGGAAATTTTTATCCACAAAACAAAGTAGCTATTAATTCTTGTTTTTCTTTTGTTATTCAGCAAATGAACAACCGAAAATTCGCTGAGATGTGTAAAAAAAGCACAATGTGAACACAGAGTTCTGAAATCAAAGGCAGGTATATCGAGTTCAAAGGAAGGTATAGCGAATTTAAAAGGAGGTATAGCGAATTTAAAAGGAGGTATAGCGAATTCAAAAGAAAACATATGAAAAATTTTTTCCTTCAAGATTTTCACAACATTTTTTTAAAAATTCAAAAACTGAAAGTGAAGAAAAGGAGGAGTAATTGAGACAATTTTATTGGATATATCTACATACAAGGAGATTTATTATTTAAGTAAATAAGGGAATTATGAATTTATTGAAAAAGAAGTGCAGTGAGCTGCACGCCTACGACTATCCTTTTGTCTAAGGAGAAGAATATGGGTAGCATTTGGACTGAACATGACGGTTGCTATTTTCTGGGTGCTATAGACAAAGACGCAGTCAAGAGAAAACAAGAAAGCACACGCATTTAGCGAAACGAGTCCTTTTGCTATAACGCATAATAAGCCTTAAATTCACAAAATTCGTTTATCGCAGTGCAACATCAGGGATCCTATATTAATTAGCATAGTCGTGCGAGTATGTCCAAAGAATAAGAAGAGTAATGGACTCCTTAAAGCGTATAACGATTGTAACAAATATAGTGAAGTGCGCATTAACCAGCATTCCACAACTATATTCGATAAGGGAACATTAATCTATATTTTTTAAATCAAATGTAACTGAAAAAGCCCCGCTTCCGAGGCAAACTTCAATTTGGATGGACTTCATACGTTCATAATCTTAGAAGCTTTTCTATTTGCGTATCATGTTTTCTATTTTATGTGCGTCTATATATATATATATATATATATATGTAATCTTTCGGCAATGGAATGCGAAAAATTGCTCGCATTTGGCTAATTCTTCAGTTTGATAGACAGATTCCTTTACAGAAAAACTTGAAATGAAGGTTGATGCTCTAAACTAGAAAGTTTACAACTTTGGGCCCATAGTTATCGAAAAAATTTTTTTTTTCTAACCATATTGTTATACAAATAAAATTTTGAGATTCTAGTCTTGACTTCAAATGGCTTTGAATAAATCTTTTTCGGTATTCACGCTGACCCTAATAAAATAAATGAAAATAAAAACAAAAAAAATTGGTTATACTAACCTCTGAACCCCTAATACTAATTCAAGCAGATATATTCTCTTTCACCAAGCAAACGAAACGTTGTTTAATTATTTAACGTTAACGTTTGACACGTTAATATGGTATAAATGACTACAATTACATGTGAGTAAAGAAACTAACTAAAGACTCAACAATAAATTCAAAGATAGAGAAATCATTTATTTTTTTTACAATTTTGTTGCCGTTGTCAGCGTAGAGTATTTAGATGGTAAGACAAAATTGTAAAAAAGAACGAAAGCAAAACTTTTATTTTTCTTTTATTGTTCTGAAGATAAAAGCAGCAATAGTTATTCTTTCAGACACAAGTAAAACATCATAAAAAGCAGAAAAAATAAAGAGGAAAAAAAATATGAGGAAATCCTAGCGAGAATAAAAAAATCTTTATACACTTCACCACAAGAAGGTATATAACATTTGTTATTCTGTTAATCGGCAAATCGGCTTTGGTTTGTGAGTTAAAAAAATGAACACCGAAAAACGAGACCTATGTTTCGAGATGTGAGATGGCTTTTTTTACAATAACCGCTGAGCACAACACAAAGCTACCAAACTACCGTTATCCACTAGAACTACCAAAAGGAGGTGCAGTGTGTCTTCTAATAAGTCGTTCATACGAAGATTTTGAAGAAATAATATCAAGGTTTTTTTATAGATTATTAAAGACGAGTACATCACGATCAGGGGTTATCGCATGAAAATTTTATGCCATTGTTTCAACAACCACCTGGACTTTCGCGCTGCCATTTGTTTAGTACTGTATGCTGCTTTGTTTATCTGCGATTTTTGTGATGGTTTGGCCGATACTGGAAATGCTGTAAATATACGCTACTGTAAGATGGATGCTGGAACCTAACTATAAAACAGTTTATGTAACTAGACTTTGGCAACTAGAAAAATGCTTGCTTAGTTACAATGCATCGAGAAGCTTGAGCAGAAAAATGGGTCAATGATGTTTAAATTAAATTTAGCGTCCAAAGTGACCTATATTTCACCCGAAGCTGAGCCGCAAGGCAAGCATTTACAACATTCTTTTTCCATAAAGAAAGAGCCGCGAAAGTAGTTAGTACAGAACTGTTATGTATAATGACATAGATGCATAGGGGATTTGCTCATACTGTAATTTCAGACATACAACAAGTAATGTACGTCCTTTCTATTCAAGAGACATACGAAACAAAATCGAAGTTTCCTCACTTTACAAACTTTTATTTTTCTCGCTTCATACATACATCGTTCAAAAAAATTACTTTCTGATGGATGTGCTGTATTTCGCGTCATATGCGAATGCGTACGTATGTGTTCCTCTAGGATTTGCTGCTGCCATACTGTGAAATGAGGGCAATCATTGTGCCAATTATTAGCGTAAAGTAAATCCGTTCTTAGCCATGTATTTGTGTGTAAGTCTGAATTATTTCAGTGCATACCACAAACACACAGAGAACATAAGCAAAACTAAAAAGAAAATCAAATAAAAGTAGGTTTAAGTACACACGTTCGTCTTTAAGGTTGAATCGCAAGAAGCGTTTTCTTCTTTGGTTCATTTCTGGCAAATGGGTTTTGCTTTGACACTGGGAACAGCCACATATGATCTCGTATGCGGGTCTGTTTGGAAAACAATTAAGACTTTAAATGAAAAAATCTCTATTTTTTGCTTTATGCCAATGTATTAAAGAAAATGCAAAGCACTTTAAATCAAAACAAGTAAGAAGATTATAGTCGGACAAGGCCGACCCTTAAATACCCTACACCACACTGTCTCATACAATTGTCATTTTTATTATGGACAGAAGAATTATATATTGTGGCTATACAAAAGCATACTTTTCAAGTGCGTATTTATGGGGAAGCAAACCCAAAACACAACCTAATGTAGTACAAGTTTAATCCTTATGGCAGTATCCAAAAGTAGGCGTAGATGGTCTGGATTTTGTAGACTTCATTTACTAATACAATAAAACTAATATTGTAGGTCAATTTCGATCAACACATGTTAAAACATGGAATTTTCTGCTCTAAACGAGATCAATTTTCGTGAAAATTCTCATTAGAGTAGGATCCAAAGAATAAGTCGAGATGTTCAAAATTTGGCACAGTTAATTCTTTTATGTTAAATTACTATTACGATACAATCTTCATCATGAAGCATTGAAAATTATATCTTTTCGTCGTATGAACTTCAGGTTTCGTTGGATGAGAGGAGGGTCAAAAATTGCCCCAGCCGGTCCAATTTGTTCATACCAATTTAGAATGCCAAAATTCTACTACTTAGCCACTTTTGGCGAGGTATTTTGAAAATTACATTTTTTTCCATGTAACGACTTTTCAGAATAGGGCGTTATATGGGAAGTGGATATTTGTTTTTATTGACCCATAAAAAAATTAGTAATTTCATAGAAAAATAAAGTCTACAAAATTTAGACAATCTACGCCTACTTTTGGATCCTGCCATATGTAAGGATTAAACTTGCACTACATTAGCTTGCGTTTTGGGCTTGCCTCCCCAAAAATACGCACATGAAAAGTATGCTTTTATATAGCAACAAGATATAATTTTTCTGTTCCATAACAAAAATGAGAATTGAATGAGACAGTGTGGTGTAGGGTATTGAAGGATCAGCCTTGCCCAACTATAATTTTGTTACTTGTTTCTTCTTTGTTGGTTAAGGGACATTTATTGCCCAGATTGATTTAGACAACTAGGCAAACAAAATGATATAATAAACACTGCAAGGTTATTAGAAGGCGTAAAAATTCGCACTTTCCACAAACGCAAAATTAAAAGGATCCCTTCTCCTATAGCTCTTACCTTTAAAATCGTATTTCAAATTTCACGACAGTTTGGCAAATAGTGTTACAGCCTCTACGACTATTTGCTGCTAGAGGATTTTACAATGCATGGATTCATATTAGTCGAAACTACTATCTTCCCTAATTTGAGGGTCCTGCAAAACTCTGACGCCATCTTGGACTTTACTTTCTAATTTCAGGAACTTTGCGACACTTCGAAAATTTGTAAAATATGGGGCATATTTGGACTCCATCGGTGTTTGCTACGAGTATTCGAAAATAGTATTATAATTTGCTGCATCCACGCTGTGAAAATAATAAACCGTCCTTGTAGTGCCCGAAATTGAAGGACATTCTTGCTTCATTCTTAGATGCCATATAAACTATATTACAAAGGCTTTAATGATAAAATTTCGTCTGTTAACGTATATAAGTTATTTTTAATTTCTTTTGTAAACTTTCTTCTAAGATTGAAATCACGAAGATTGCAGAATTTAGATGTGTCCATCTGTGCTATGGCTTTTGGCACTCAATCCGCAAAGGATTATTTAGCGATTAAGAATTGGAAGAACTTCAAAATACTTCTACTTGTGGACAATGTTTTTAATTAGTTCGTTGTTTGTTTCAATAAAAGAATAACATGTCAATCAACATAATATTATTGAATGATGATTCATGAGCGCATGATGCTGATAAGCAATGAGAAGAAACAAAACGCATTTATTAGGAAAACTTATTTACAAAATATCACGCAGCTGACTTTTTTAATTTGCAAAGACGGGAAATTTTTCCCTTCAACAATTTTGCAGAAAGTGTTTAAATAAATATGTATACCATCCTTGTTGACTTATTCCAGTTAATCTCAATAAACAAAAAAATAGATTAAATATCATTTAAACTTCAAAACTTCCCTTCTAAGGTAACTTATAGCGTAACTGCAGATGCGCTTTAGTTTTCGATTCTAACGGAATAGCAAATCAGGAAAAAACGAATAAAAAATATATAGAAAATTGAAAAAAACTCAACTCAAACTCAACAATTAAGGAAAAATTGAATCAAAAATTTTCTTGAAAGCTTTGAAGGATAACAATGCGAAGATGCAAAGATGAGACAAAATAAAGTGATTGAAACTACGAAACCACAGAAAGAAACATAAAGAAGATATTAGTAAAATGGAGGAAGGAAGCTAGACAGACAAATGAAAAGAATGAAATGATATGAAATAGTAAGTCTTTAAGTACAAATGACTAAATCTTATTCCAAAGACTAATCTATTCCAGAAACCATAATATGCTTATTCCTAATTAACTTTAGTTGAGATTATCTTACATTTTAGAAAAAGCGTGTAAAAAAAACTGCATTGAGAATTTGTTGAGCAGAATTAGTTTAGGAGAACATTCGTCGGTTAAATTCCCCATTGTTAAGCAGGACTCATTTAAGAGGACAATGAACAAATTGCAAAAATCTTCACAGAGGAATGCCTGAAAGAGGCAAGAAAGACAAAATGGTTGATTAAACGTAAAAGTGTTTTGACCAAAGCAAGTCAATGTGAACCATTGCATCTCGACATATCGCGACTACCAAGCCAAAGTTTGAGGGTTCAAATCTCAGTGCGGTAGATGTTACTTTAATCTTAGCTATAGTGAGTGCTCAAACGGTCAAGGCATAACAGTTGTCGATTCGATACCCACCTGACTGTTTCTGGCGTTAAATGTATAAAGGGTGCCCTCGAATGAATGCATATGTTTAAAAAACGACTCACTTGCCAAATGAAGTTATTCCATAAAGCAAATAGCGGAGAAAAATGATAAACTTGTTTATCTACACCTTTTTACATCGTGTGTTTAGTAGCGATAGGAAATGATTTTCGTGTGTAAGTAACTTTTAATTGGTTTGTTAATGAAGTGTTTAACTAAATTTTTATTACGATTTACATTAGAAAATCAATCAGCTTCTGAAATAAATCCTTATTGTTTAATGACTGAAGAAATGTTATCAGTTAGGGTCGTTAACAGTGAATTGATTTGCCAATGAAGCAGTTACATGTCAATCAATGCAGGCATCAATAGACTGAATTACCCAGTTTCTCTAAGGCGACAGTTTGCGAAATTTGTGCCTCAGTTTGCGGTGGAAAAAAACTTTAAATGAACAACAAATGAATATAGCAATAAATTTATGTTGTTTTTAATTTTTTTTAATTTTTTCGAGTTAAACGACCCTACAACAGCAACAGTAAAATTAAGTTTCCGCGAACAAATGTCAATTAATTTGCAAACGTTGAGGAAGCGCAAGCTATCTTCATAAATACATAAATAAATGACTAAAGATAAAAAATGTTGTCAAACCGAAACACTGAAAAAAACCTCAATAAGTGCAATTGAAAGAGTGAACGAGGATTCTGCGAAAAACGTCACATAAGTAAGAGAGGGAAAATAATCACATACGACTTCGAATACAGAAGAGGCTGGAGAGGAATATCACAGCTTCTCAAACTTCAAATTGTTGTATCAATGAAAGCAAGTCGAATCACACCGATGCAAGTCGCTATGGGAAATTATATCCGATGAAAGATCTCCCTAATGAGAAAGGCTTTATATAGCAGCAAGATATTTAAGCAAGACTTTGATCGCGGAATTTTGCAGAATTGCTATTTCGCTCCAAAGCATAACATTGGCATCGAACGGTTACCTCTATTGGCAAACTTACAGGATCGTTCGACTGTTTATAATTGCATAGACAGGAGACAGAAATTGCATTGAAATCATCACCTCGCAGTAGTAACAGCTGCGCTACAAGTGTACGTTATGGTGAGAGTCTAATAATTATTTCACATGCTAGAAACTTTGCTATAAGATTAGTACATTTGCAACTTCCACTGATGATTTTATAAAAAAACAAAAAAAAACATTATTTTAAAATTTTTTACCACATCAAAGTGCGTACCTATGTATGTATGCAACTATGAAAAGAAATTCTAAAGGAAATCGTATGCTTGAGCCCGTATAAAGTCTCTTCTGCCTGTTTAGTAGTGAGTAGAGTACATATTAGAAAAATTTCGAATGTAAAGCCAAGGAAATGCTCGGCATCATCAAGCAGCCAGATGACGCGTCATTAAGCAAAACATAAGAAAAGAAAAAAAGAAGAAAACATAATCAGAAAAACTTGCACCAACGCACATGTACTTACATATGTTGTGTGTATACCAGCACGTGTGCAAGAAGAAAAGCATCTGTTTTTGTATGAGTTTTTCTAAAAAGATAATGATGCTTGAAAAGAGCGAAGCAGAGCCGCTCTTTCTCTGTCTGGCGCTTACTGCACAACAGGAAGGAAGGAAAACAAAAATTAACAAAAACTCACCAACTTGGGATAATTTAATTTGCTATCGTTTGTATGTATGGCTGCGGGAAATTTTTTTTTATGATTTTGAACATTTGCCAAACACTGAAAAATTTTCTTAAATACAAATTTAAAGGTGCAAATCAGAAATGTGAAATAGCGCGCTCGTCGTCAGTTGAGCTGCTCCTGATATACGCCAATTCCGTTTAACCTTTGAGCTCACGTCCCATCTATTTGTAGACATGTGCTTACATATAAATAATAAGAAGAAACTTTTCCTATTCATCCATCCACACAAACGCACATGTGTGCTTCCATATACAGAGTATGATAAAAACATTTGTTGTACGGCTTATGATTGCACGTTCTTCACTTAAATTTGTCTTAGTTGTTCTTCCTCCTTTTTGCTGCAGTTCTCTTGGAAAACCAATTGTCGAATTTTTCACTTTTCAGACCAATCGACATGCACGTTCCTTTGTGTGCATAAGTATGGAAATATTCTGTCAAAAAGTAACCAGAATTTTGGAATTAAATCAAAGTTTACTCCAAAATAGCTCTGGCGCGTATGCGTAAATCTCAATTTCTTCAAAATAACATTTTTCGAGGAATCAAAATTTCTATGTGTTTTTGCTAAAATGTCTATTTCCCTTTTCGGTAAGCGAAAGATTACACGTGCGGACAATTATATGTATAATAACAAGAAGCAGACGCTTGATCGGAAGGTAGAAAACATAACTTTCGAAAAGTACCGCTTTTCTTCGCGAGTCGAGAAGTAGTTGTCGCGCACACATAGATAGATACGATGCGCTATTATTTTCAACCTGAAATGTTGATTTGCGCATTGCATGACTTTAGCCAGTTAACTGCGTATGCGCATCGACCACACCAAGATGAGGAATTCGGCATTGACGAAATAAATAAAGTGAAATGAAAAAGTGAAATAAAAAGATTACCTTTCGATGTAAAAATTCCCATTTTCGGAATTTCTTCTGGAATTCAGCAAATCAACAATAGATATTTCGTTGTGCTGAGTAAAAAAGTCATTTAGTGATATGTTTTACTTGCAAAACTAATTAGTAAAGTCCGAACTGGCGGAGTTCCAAAAATATATTACGCAGCTAATTGGTTAGAGGACGAACGGAACGAAACAAATTTTCAACCGTTTCAAGGAGCTGTCTAAGACGAATGTATTTTTCCACTAAAATAATCTTTTGAGAAAGCCGCCTTAATAGTCCTGGTCGCTCCACAACGATGACAGCATCATGAAAAAAAATCGTCTGTGGAGCGTATTAAAGTAATTGCAATCTTGGGTCGTACTTTAGTTCGAAAGACACGATGTCGGAGGGAATGACGATATTACTTGTCTTCTGTTACGAGACGAAGAAGCATCCACCGATATGTTTGGCGATAAGCTGAGCTATTACCTTTTAAAGGGTTCGTTCTGTTGCCGGCGCACATCACTTCTGGCTCGTTTTGCCTTATCTTAGTTTTGTAATTATATGTAGCAGGTTGCCATTGCCAAAACTGCCTGCATTGTTAAAATCTTCTTAAAATATGAAATCGTAACGTAAAAAAGTTAATAGTCTCTTCTGTTGCCACAGAAGTCCCCATTTCTTTTCGCGATAAAATATAAATGACACAACGACAATAACTTGTTTCCCAGGATCCAAATTTAAGGCAGTTAATTATGTCGAAATGTCGATCCAATTACGATCAATTTTCATATTAAAGAGAGAAGAATTTTTCACACCGATTTGCAACATTATGCTGAAATATTATTTTATATACTATTTAACGATTCCCGTCAAGTAACTTTGAATATTAGAAATTTTTTTTTTGTCATGAATTTGTATTATACGGAGTGGTTGCAAATAAACCCGATCTAACTCACTTTCGACAAGATTCGTCCTCGGGCTAAAACATCTCGATTTACCGAATTGTACCAAAATACTTTAAAAATTTCGATGATATGATTCTAAATTAATCAGTGTAGTGGAAGGTCGATCTATCTTAAGTCTTTCTGGACACCGCATGCATTTAAGCATTCTCAACATAACCATTGTAAAGTATAAGTAGGCCAATATGTAACATGGAATAGGCAACAATAACCGCCTTCTCCTGTCCCTCATACTGAAATTCGAATAAATTAAGTTTTTTATCTCTGGGTTAATGTATGTTTGCCCTGATATCGATACTGCATGCTTATCTTTCAACCTAAACGTGTGGACTTATGTAGCAAGAAACTTTTCTTCTTCTTCTATTAATACTACACCTGCGAGCACTCATCTTCTTTAGTAGTAGGCCTAAAGTGTCGCTGAAACTTGTTGAAAGCGACGCGTTTTTGCTGTGATCATAAAATTAATTTCGCACAAAAAAGTTGCGCGATAATGTGGTTACATGCGACAAATTGTCATCTTTTCGGTTAGAATTTTTGTTGTTTTCGTTTTGCTTCAACATACGCAAGCCAGCACAAGCGTATCAACATATATGTAATAAAGAAACCAAACCAGAAAGCAAAAAAAAAGAAAACCTTAGCTCGGTAGTATGTTGGCAACCTAAACGGATGTTACATGGCACGTAATTAGTTTAAATTAGGTAAAGAGAACAAGAAATTTCCTTGCGCGTGGCATGCAGTGTGTTTAAGGTTTGAGGTATATATTACTTCTTTGGTTGTCATTGATGGCGTGTGGCAAAATTTCATAAACTTACATCGTGGTTGTGATTTCAAATGTCAATATGAGAGGGAAAAAATTCATTAGGCTTAAGAATACGTTTGCCAGGAAATCTAAGTTGAATGAATATAATTATTGGCTCACTTATGCTAGAAACAAAGTAGATCGCTATGCGAGATCAAACTAAGTTAATTGATTGATCGGGAACCTTTATAGCGAATGCTTCACTGACTATTTGCGAAAAATGTTTGATTTTCTCCTTTCGAACAATATGGCATTGAATTGAGCCGAGTTGAGTTGCTTTAGAGCGTAGTATGCCATTATTTATTTATTTCCATCTTATTGCTCGGTTGTGCACGTACATGACTTGTTTAATAAATTTCTAGGTTCATTCTCTCCTCTTTAAACGGTAAATATATATCATATTTCTTAATGTCTCCAAAAGAACTGAAACATCGATCGCCGAAGCTGTTCTGCATCGATTCAAGGAAATAAAACCAACAATTAGTGAAATCTGGACTGTGCTTACGGTGTGATAAAAACTCGCATTCAAAACATTGCATTGGCAAGTATTTCGTGCAGTAGAATTATTTTGTATTTAATGAATTGTTGAGCACTTCAATTTCCAGTTTAAGGGCAACAAGTGCCGCTTATATCGTTTATTGCAAAATATTGTACTACACGCCGAAAACAACTCCATCCGGCATATTCCCGTAAATTTGATGGAAAAGTTTTCCTTCTGAAGAAACATTGCTTATCGTTTTCGGTTCGCGTGCCACACAATTTGCTATCTTCTGAAATTTGAAAGTAATTAATACTTAAAGTGTAATCATTCTATTATCCTTTGCAGACTTTGGCATGATTTGCAAAATCAACTCTTTCTCTTTTGCTAAACTGGCCCTTAAAGGTTAAATTACGGAGATAACCGTTAGAAAATATATGGAATTCATCCGAATTTGCTTTTAATAGAAAGCAATACCAGCATCGCCCCGATCTTATGTACACAGACCCGAATACATTAGTGCACATAATCCATCCAGATCCGTATACATTGATGACTGTCAATGCTTTCGGCAGCAGAAGTTGAACGAATGACCAAAAATAAGCAATTCATAAAAGAATGACGAAAAGGGGTGCTGGCAATTTATGACTTACCAAAGCAAAAGAAAACTGGGCCAAAGACTTAGGATATGTCCAGCGAGCAGAAGAATTAGTAAATGAAAATTGCTTTGCCTTCTCGCCTGGCGGCTGAATGAATTGTTTAAAGCTCTGTGAAATGTGCTAGAGACGCATACAAAATGATTTGAAACTCAGCGCCACCTGTCAAATGGCTTCTCTGAAGCATATTAATGTCGTTAACAGAAGTTGTTCATCACAAGCCAAACTTTCATAGCAAAAGCAATGCAAGCAAGAATCTGCTGGCGAGAGATGCTCTCTTCTATTCTATGCCCTTCTGTGTATAAACGTGTGTATGCACGCATTGTACGTGTAAAGATTGTGGATTTAGTGTTTCGCTCATAAATTTGTTAAAGCCCTGAAAGCCGCGCACAAACACATACACGAATCAAAACAGACATGAAGCAAAAAATCAAACAATTGATGCCTATAGTAGAACAGTTTGTATGTATGTATTAGAACTATTAGATTGGGTCTTGCGACCTTAATAGTAGGTTGTTGCATAAAGATTTTTACTTAGTAGTAGCCCTCCGGAAAGAAAGAAAGACAGAAAAATCCTTCACTTCCTTGCCATCACTTTTTCCATCACTATCACGATTTAAACCTCTTGAGCAACAGCAGCATTAAAATGTTGCCAGTGCTGGCCGGTGCAGACGCGGTTAATAACAAGATTCAAGAATTAATCATAATTAAGGCAACAAATATCGCCTGCGTTCGCTCAGTCTTTAAAGCCATTCTAAGCATTGCTGCTGTTGCTGCAACGACCCATTAAATATCTGTTCCTAAAAGCCTGCAACAATAGTTGTTTATGCCTCTGGTTGTTATAGCAATAGAGCCTTTTATGTGTCATTGTGCACAAACAAAAACAACAAAATAAAAGAGAAAAAAAAGAAAGAAAAACGGGAACAGCCAAAACAAAAGGGATCGTGGACACATTTTACTTTGACGCGTGATTTGTAACGAAAGCAACAAACAATAAACCATATTCCTTCTGCCCCTCCTTTTTCCGCTACACATACACCACACATACACACATCGCCATCTGTTCGTAGTGTTGAAAAATCATGCACACAATTCATATGTTGCGTTCATGGATTACTGTGCACACACACTCACACACACACACAGTGTATTCTGTCCCGACCGTCTCTCCCTTGCACTATACGTGCATAGCAATGGTCGTATATATCATCACAAAGCACTAATGGATGCTGTAAAGTACAGAAATTAAGCTATACACAGACATCTGCCTGCTTCACTCGCTATGTGTTATCACTCCACTCTAACCAATTCCATTACAGCAGTAAACGAATCTGGGCAATGCACCCGCTGTGTTCGCTCAATACACTTGATAACGGTACATTTATATTGCCTGCTGTAAATAGGCAGACCTACATATTGGTATTTGTGTCAGTGTTATTCGCAGCGCAATGCTATTGATCCAATTTTCACAACCGTAGCCTCAAGAATCTTTTTTTTTTTTCATATAAAAGCATTTTTCACAATCAACGATTTTTGAATGATATTCTGGCTTATGCTATTATAATTAAAAGCGGATACTTGCGATAAATCAATAGCAAATAGCGATAAAAACGACGAAAAGCTGAATCAATTGTTGAAAAGCACAAAAAAACCAGACTTCAAAACATTTCTGATAAACTGATTTTATTTTTTTTATTTATAAAAGCGACACAAACGACTTTTTCTGCAGCTCAAAGTATTTAGTTATTTTGAAAGTAAAAGGTTTTGTTAAAAAATTTACAGAATCGTTTAGATTCTAATTTCTCTAAATTTACTACGACAATCGCCAGAAGCGACAGGAAAGAAGCAAGAAAGTTATAGAAAAACCTTTGCTCATGTACTTTTACAAAGAAAAGGGTTAATTTTTTAATTAAGCCATAGCCTGCACGAGTCAAGCATTATCGTAAGACTTGAGTTACTCTCCTTTGAACATGATGTTTGCTTTGATGGGTCTTTTTCTTTTCACTAGGATTTACTCCTTTAGCTGTCTTTCACAAGTCTTTTGAGAAAAGATCTAAAGCAAAACGTAGTTGTAAGCCCCGCTTTTCTAGACGCAGATGAAATCTTTTTTAGAATTTCGCAAAGGGTAGAACAAGTAGAATGAAAATTGCAAACGTGTAGGCTTAGCCACTGTGGCATCGATGTCTTTTTCGCTCCCGATTATTAATATGAAGTCGTCTGATACATCTTTTCCTTTTTATTTCCTTATTTCCCTTCTTTCTCTTTTGCGAAGACATTGCCTATTCCAAATTCGTACCAATGGGAATTGGAACTTTTGGAAAATGCAACCTCACTTTAATATCAAAAGTCAAAATACTGTACGCTTACAATTACTTATGTGGAAGGTACTTATTCTCCCAATACTTAACACGTCGATGAATAAAAACTTATACCAGAAGTAAAACTAATCTTCGTCCAACAAAGTTCTCAAGCTTAACTTGAATATTTGCTTGCATATTAATGAAATCATACTATTTCTGTGTTTATGGTTGTGATGTTTCATTCAGCTAAGAACGAGGAAAGGAAAAGTTTTCTTTTTGGGCAGAAAATAGCAACGTCTTTAAACAGTCTGTAGGAAAAAATATGATTTTCACTTTTATTTGATGAAAGACTTATTCGTATGCTACGTGTTACGATGAAAAGTATGTCGAGTTTGTGTTAAGATAATGGAGTAACGCTACAAAAACTTTGGGGAGTTGGGCATTTCAAAAGAATCGATTAATGTCGTGATAGTTAAGTTTTTAATAGTCGGTGATAAAATGATTTTCGAAAGGTTGTAGTAAAAATTATGTACAATTCGCAGCACCAGAGTTCCAATTATATCAATAAAAGTGATCAAATTTGGGTGACGTACGAAAAGGTAAACGCACGTGTTCGATTTACCCGTAGAGAATTTCAAAAATTCGTTTTTCGCCTTTTATTGATTTCTTTTTCGTTTTTCCATTAGTTTTTAGAAACTCAATAACCACAGTCACAGACGCACAAAGATATTGATGAATTTTCTCCTGCTGCTCAGGGAAAAAATATAAGTTGTGTTTGCCAAGGTTTTTTGCTGGTACATTTTAAATGAAACGAATAACTCTCGCATAGGAAAACAAAGCCGGGCAACACTGACCACTTCGCCTAATACAATTCTTCATTTATTTTCGTAAAAAAATTTCAAAAATTATACCTTGTTTCCATATAAAGCCATACTCTTGATAGAAGCGCTAGTATGTGGACGGACAGAAAATGTGATCGTGGTCCAAATTAAGAAAAAGGAAATTTTCTGATTAAGATCACACCAGTTGCTCGACTTATTTTCGCCAGAAAATGCTACAAAATAAGACTTCGTTACCATATAAAGGCTAACTTATAAACTCTCATGTAGGATGAGGTCCATACAGTAAACATGCGTAGTACAGATTAGGTACTGTTAACCATTATGTCAACTTAGTGATAAGGATCCATTTTCATTATAAAATAGACCCTTTCGCCAAGTGAAGCGTTCGTTACTTTACAGAAGGATTCAAAAAGTTGATGCATCCGATGCAACTCTTCTACCTTAATTTAATGTCTAAGTATTATTACTACGTACTTCTATTTTTTCGACGAATTTTGAATGTTGCGAATATATTTCCTGGGATGCGTTTTCACAATAAGACGTTCTACGGAGAGTGGTCGCACAAATGGTCCGACACAATGCATGCTTAGCAGGATTCGGGATCCTAGGTCAAAGCACGCCCAAAAACCTCAAAAATTGCAACCTGCAAGTTACCATCAGAAGACACACAGGCAAAGTTAAAATGATTCTGTATTGATGTGTGCTGTAAGAGGTGAATCCGTCACAAGTTCATCTATATATTTGCACAAACTTAGTATATCCTGTGCTGTTGTAGGGCAGTTATGGTGCAGAGTATAAAAAATACGAAAATAAACTTTCGAAATTTTCCAATATCTAACAACGGCAGTGGTAACAAAGACACACACACACACACAGACCTGTAGTACACAACAAGAGCGATAATTCATTTTATTCACTTCCTTTCGCCAACCTTGATCGTCACTATCAATATAAGGGATTCTGAGTGAAGGCTTGAGTTATTAAAGCACAACTAACATAAAACGGAAAAAGGTAAAATTAAGCAAAAAGAACAACAACAATCTGAAAAATAATTTTTTTGTTTTTCTTTTTTTAAATAGTTTCGTGCTAAACAAGCGGAAATTGTCGAGAGGAAGTAATACGGATACCCTTTAATTAAAATTCAACATACAATTACCGAGTGTCCACACTTACGTATTTACATAAGTACAGTTGCATATCTGTACGTTTTCGTCTGGTCCTCTAACATATTACACTTTATTGTTATGCGAACTAAAACTGAAAAGTTTTGATCTGAAAACTTGACCATTTGAGAAATGTTAGTGAACTAAACTTGAAAACGAAATTGTTTGCATATGTATTGTAGTAGAAGCACTAGTAGTTGCTATCGTTCTTCATGATAATGATTTTGTTGTTGTTGTTGGTAACAATCTACTAAAAACTTTCCAGAATGTTTTCTGGTTACATAATAGAACGGCATAGCTGTGTACGTTTTTTATGCTTATGTAAATAGTTTAAGCAAAACCATTAGGTACTTGCGTTAAAAGAATTTAGGGTCATGGGAGGAAAGAGAGAGCGCGATGTTTAACAATCTTAACAATTGATTTTCGTTTAAAAATAATATTAGAACGATGGCGGCATTTAAAGCAATGTGCCTCCATTTAATGTGGGTGCACTCTTTTCCTTTCCCTTTTCCCTTTCTTTTGTTTCTTTTGAAGATTATGTTGTCACATTTCCGTAGCATCACATTGCCTTTGCAGTTTTGAAATTAGTTGTCCTTGAATTTTCTACTTTGTAGCGGATGCTGCGATTCAATCTTCTTGCTTATCGCTAGTAAAGTGATGGAATTCATTGTACCGCTTATTTTTTGTTCTCTAGTCTTCACATCTCTTCTACATTGTTAGCAGCTTCTCTCATTACCTTTCGAGTCTGTTCTCTTATCTGCTTTACATTTTACTCATTGGTCTTACTAGCTATATCCGCTTCTCTTTATGCACATTTCTCCATGTTTCGGCGTAGCGGCGGTATTTAGCAAAACTTTGAAGATATTGCGGATATTTCAAGATATTCGCTTTAATTCGTTTAAGTTTCACCCAAACGTGAATATACTTTCCTTAGTATTTTTTATATATTTTAGATCGTTTAGGTCGAACTGCCATCCTTCTTAATCATCCTATTCATTGAGAAACCCTCAGAAATTTGTATTACTTGCTTGTAATATGTTTGCACAACTAACAAATGGTTCTATAAATTAAATGTCGTTGTTTTCATTCAACGAAGGGATGTCAATACAAACTTGAATGAATCAAATGCACTAAAATCGTGATACATTTTCCCTAAATATTCTATCAATATTTCAATAAGTGTTTACGGAGAAATAATGAAGAAATCTTCAAGTGAAAACTGAAAATTGTATTTGTATTGCATGGAAAAATATCTAATATTTCCTCTATGCAGCTTCAACAACAAGTCTGATGATGCACACATATACACACACACAAGATATCTTGTTAGTCATTAAACACTTTAGTGCTCATAATAGCAAAATTTTATTTCTCTTTATGTCTTTGCTTCTTTCATTGACTATTTGAGCATTAACTACCTCGTAAAGAAGCTTAAAAGTTAACCATGCGCTTGCTTTACTTATGTGATCTTTATAAAAACATTTGTGACCAACCACGACATCCTTTTCAACGACAATTGACTTGAATGTTACCCTTTCTGTCTGCTTGAATTCCCTACAACGGAATGTTTACTAATCTCTATCGCCTCATTACTTTCATCAGCCAAGTTCATGGCTATGCTTATTTTCTATTGCGTATATTACGCTATTGTGAACTGGAAATATTGTTATAGTTATTGTTGGCATAATTAGAAAAGTTCCATGACAGAAGAAAGAAAAGCAGATATGTGTTAACTCTTTAAAGTCAAATGAAGATGAATTGCAAAAATTCTTTTCATTTAAATTTCAACTTAGCAGCAGGCAAAATTTGTCAATCCTTTGCAAGGACGTGGGACAACCGACATCAATTTTGTATCACTAAAGATTTTGCCTCCTTATCGTTGACTTAATGCATCTCTCCGCTCTTCTAAGTACTTACCACTATAGTAAAGACCGAACGTGATTTCTTACGTAAACCATTGGTTCATCGATTCTTAACTATGTTGATTCTCGTTCTATGTTCATTGTATCATCTAACGAGCTTCATACCACTTCTTCTGCTTTCAGTACTGAATATTATTTATCAATAATATTTGATTTATCTCATTTACAGACTTTCATGTCAAGCTTCATACAAATCTAAGGAAGAAAAAGCGTAGTAAATGCCGGAGAGCTTATCAGCGTAAATATGTTCTTGCGTGAAAACAGCCATCAGCAGAAGGATGATGCTTTAAAACAGGACGAAAACAACTAATAAAAATATACTCATCACCTCTACCTTACATATATAGTTACGAATGCAATTACTATGAGATCACCGCATTTTACATTAAAGTCTTTCATGGACTGTAAAGTATAAAGTGTGACCATTAACCATATAAATATGTAAGCACATAGTCAATTTTAAGATTTCTGAGTCAATCATTGCAATCGTGAGCATTTCACACCAAAAGTATGCTAAGCTTTCGCCCTTGCACGTTGCCAACGGAACAAATTGGCTGCTATACAAAACGTTACTGTAAGAATTTTTGGAGGAATAGAACTTTTGGAGGAATAGAATTTTTTTTATAATGTAACCTAACAGCGATTTGTAACCTCATTACAGCACTACAATACCCGTCGTGGCTATTATAACACATCACTCAGCTAATTAATCGCCAACGTATTATCTTTGGCTGATATTTATTTAAAATTGATTACAAAAACAAATTCCAAACAATAATTAGAAGAAACTTGTAAAACAAACAAAAAGATGCAAAATAATGCTAATAATACCAATACAAAAACATTATCTAATTCTAACCTTCTAGTGCGTATTTAATTATTTAAATAATTACATTAGCCAGCATGACATAAACAGTTCATTATATACTACAGTTTTCAATTTGTAACGATATGCATTATAATAACAGTTTATTTTTAATTGTGTTGATAGAATTAATGCACTGATTAAAGAGATAATAATTGCAGTTATAAGGCCGTCATAGCAAGCTAAACGAACTAAGCAGTAGATAATCAGTGCGGCAATGACATAGAGTCAAGGGCATATACTGTAAGACCGGTTCGTAACATTGAGTTCGACGAAGTTTACTAGGTCAGCTGAAGGAAGCTAGCCCCGAATCATGTTTCCATATGGCGGAAGAATTCTGGTGGGGTCTCCTGGCAGATCGCATAAAGCAAAGAGAAGAAAATTTCTCAGAGAGACACACTCCACCTGACATTAATAATAAGGTGTCCACATTTATATTCGGCTGGGGCCGAATCTCGCATACCCGCAATCGCTAAAATTTGTAGTGACGAATGATTTTATTTGTAGTCATAAAAAAGTGAATAAAATGATAAAATTTATCTTCGACCTTTTAGGTCACTAAAGGCTATTGTTAAGAAAAAATTAATCCACCATAATTAATTTACAATTCCCTCGTTGATATTACTAATAAAAAATGAATATGCCAGGTTGTGCTACCAATCATATTTATTTTAGAATCGACCCATTTTTAGGCAGATGATATACCTACCTTTGAGGAATGTACAATATAGTTTTAAACATTCCTTCTTGTTTGCCTTAACTATTATTAATTATTATTAATCAGTATAAGAAAATGGCGAAAAGAAAATTTAAGCATATGTAACGTTCTGCGGTCATGGACGATTTTCCTTATTGTTCCACATCAAGAGTAGAGTTTTTTGTGAGACGGTTGCGTCACACAATTGCAGCCTGGCGGTCGATTTTCTAAAATGTTTGGTGGTACAACGCAATAAATCCCAAAGGTTTGAAATTTTACAAGTACTGGTGTCACGACACTATTATAAATAAATTAGGCTTTTGTAGAAATCACAGAAAATTTTGCGATTTTCCGAACGAATTTTTCTTTATTGGTTTTTGCTGGCTATTTGTCGTAAATTTCTCTAAACCTTTTTGGGTTCGAATAATTTCTTTTATAAAATATCCAAAAAAGTGCAAGAAATCAAATTAAATTTAAACGTAGACACCAAGGTATTCGCACTTTAACCCCAAGCGGTGCATTTTGTAGATAGTTTTTCACGCAAGGGGTCAGCTTCGCAAGGCCTGGGTTTAAGTTACGCTTTTCAGCAGTCACTGCTTCTAAGTCTTTTGTAATTCAACTTTAAGGAAGACAAAGAGAAAGCAAAAATTGAGAAACAACAAAAAAAAAAGCAACAAATAAATTAAAAATCCTCCAACTACCAATTTTTTAAATTACAAGTCAATTTCGTGTTCGGGTTTTTTAGGTTACAGTGCTAGCTAACTTGTTAAGCGGCTTTATGAAGGCAATGAAGAAATGCGATTCAAAATTATTTTCTATGCACCTTCTTTTCTAAATCCTGTTGCAAGGCTTTTATTATGGACAGCTTCCAGATCTCTTCAAGCTTCGATGAAAGCAAGTAAAAGTCAAAAAACAGAGATTAAAAATTTTTTTGGATGGACAGAGAAAAAATCATGTACTCACAATTAATTTCTTTTCGAGAGCTTTTATTGCGGAAAGTTTCCAAAGTTTTTTAACCTTCGAATATAGAGAGCAAAGTTGAAAATAATAACAATATACTAATAATCATAATTTTAATTATTTCGATATCGGTGTTAAGCACATAGCATTCTCTACTCACGATGTATTTCTTTTCCAGTGCCAATTCAAATCCGTTGATTCGTTTCTGCAAATGAGACAAAAGGAGAGAGCAATACGACTTAAAAAGTCATGACAGTGACGGTATCAAACCTACTATAATTTCCCCCTCTGCACCTTCAAGGCGCACATATTTTTTGCTTGGATCCCTTACATCCAATGTACTTCCTGGAGAAATGTTGGTGGTGGTGTTATCACTTTCTGTATCCAATTTTTGAGATAAGGGTAACGACGATTGCGATGGTCGCGAAGACAGAAATGATGTAGGGTCGGGAGAGGACGAACTTGGTGCGACATTCTCAGGGTTTTTCTGCATATTTTCAAATTATTCGTGTTTTCTTGGCGAATATAGTGAATCTCTACATTGACACTACTTCTTTGGCTCCATCTGCTATGGTATATTTGCAATTTAGTTTGAATTTTTCCTCTTTGCCTTTTAGTGGAATTTCTTTTAAATCTAAAATATTTCAAGTGTGCATTTTTTAGTTTGACAGTGACTTTAAACTTCACATTTACCAACCATTCTGAACAAAGAAGAAAGAGTCACAAATGGCTTTTGGGAGTCAAAGAAGTAGGCAATAGCTGGCTTGTTGACAGCCGATTTAAGACGTCAGTCAAAGGTGACATAAAAACGTTGTTAAAAAGTTTCTTAACTTGCCGAACCTGTATAACTTCATTTAAAAGATGCAAGTATTTGAAATAGAGAGAAATAGGGAGAAGATAAGCAGATACATAGTGTTCTGCTTCCAAATCCCTCAAATATTTATTTCGATGCGGAATTTGTAGTTTTTGCAATATTTTTGTTTTTTTAATATTCCTAAGAACATCGGTTGTATATACAAAAGTGTGAAGAACATCAGTTCTACATACATAAGTGTGTGCTATATTAAGGACATTAATTCTTTGCAGCATCATATTTAAGTAAAATGGAACTACAACCAAGCTTTAATTTCATTCAAAAAAAAAAAGGAAAACGAAAAGAATTGCAAAAATAAACAAGCTATCGCATTGCATAGGTCAGCAATTGCAACTCCAATAATTTTGTCGGTTTGTTGAATATTCCTAACATTGCATACGTTTACGTAAAAGAAGTGCATGCATGCATTTTGTTAGTCTGAGCATAAATTTATTTTTTCCCACAGAAAAATATCTTTGTTTTTAGTTTTAATTGTTCTATAAATATGCAATAAAATTTTGTCACTACAGTCAGTCGACTAAAATCAATGTATGCGACTCGTTCAGTTAGCTTCGCTTTTCCTTCAAGTTCAAGGGATTGAAAGGAAAACTAGGCAAAAGCAATGAAAAATAATGTCAGTCCAGATTTATGTGTTTCGATGGATCAACACTAATTCGCACCTTAACAAATACCCTTTTTAATAATGACACTCTTTCGCTGAATATCTTGTCGTACGCTCTCGTCGTCGTCTTACAAAATTGCTTTAGTTTACCTTTGAGCAAACATCCCTGAAGGATTTTGTGTAAAGCATAAGCTATTTGATGTATAATTTGATCTCGTGTTAATCTACGTTTCAAGCTTTAGGCCGGTTCTGAAATCAACGCAATTCCATTGTGCTCAGGTTTGGATTTTTGCACAGGGTTAACAGTATCTTTCAACTGTTGCCGGTATTCTAAGGTATAATCGTAAAATAGACTTTACATGTTTCAAGAGAAAACCATGAAGCGCGTACGTCTTCACGAATTTATTCATAAGATTTTATATGCAATCACACCAACGTAAATGAATATGCCGTCATTCGAGTTTCATTATTTGTCGTTGGGATAAATCGGTGCATTTTTGCAAATTGAAAAGTCAAAATGAACGAGCGTTAATTTGCTCGGAAGAGTTTTGAATCCTTCCATTCGGAGGGGCATATTTAAAGCCCGCTTACGAGGATACGACTTTCCTCAGTTATTATGGTATTAATCCTTCTGTATGTTAAAAGTCATATCAACTCTATTATTAGAGTGCGAGTGCAGTCACACATCTCATGGTGTTTACCAGCTTTTTTCTGTCATATCTTGCACTGGCAACATGAAATTATTTACACAATGCAGAGAATGAATGATAGACTCGGCGACGATTGCAATGATTGAAACATGGAGGCTACCGGCGTCCCATCGCATGTATGCTGATCGTAAAATTGTATAATGTTGGCTGTTGGGCTGTCCTGTTGGTGTTACCGTTTCCGGTTTCCGTTTGGCAATTGTTGTCGTTAGAGCTAAAGTTGATTTCCAACTCAAGCAGCAGGACACGCCATGTCCAGTTATTATGGCATTTGTCAACGATTTGTTTGTATTTTCACAATATTTATTTGGTATGTTATTGGTGTGGATGTTGATTTTTTGCCCGGACCTCTTCTCAAACAAACGATTTCTATTTCAAGCTCTTAATGGCATTCGCAACCATTTGCTTCAGCTCTTTTTATTTTCTGTTTCATTTCCCTTCACTGACTTGCAACAATTTTCCTTTAATTCACTTTAGACCGTTCAAGTTACTTTTTTCTAGTGCGCCAAGACCAAATAGGATAAATTTGTTTAGGGTTTTCGTTTTGTATTTGTATATACGAATTTTAAGTAAAAAAAATGTTCCCCCTGGTCATGTGTTACGTTATATCTTCATAATATTGCTTTTGCGTTCACTATCCTGCGAATATCAGTTTGAAGTGAATTACGTTTTTAAACGTTAGTGACATTTTTGTGGCCACTCGGTAATTTTATTTTGCTGTTTGCCGTTATCAATGCCTTGGTTAGTGGCAGTTTTAAAAGTTCGCGCCAGCAGAGCATTGTGACGATGGCAAACGTGGTGTTGGATTGATGACGTGTCAGAGACTTTCGCACACAATATAATTCGTCAGTTTTAGTTTATTGCCGGAAATTGTCATCGTATCTTTACTTCGGTTTTCATCCCTCTCTGCTCACAATCTTTTGTTAGTTTTTTCGTTATGATTAATTTTGGAAAAAAATGAATGACATTTTAAGTGCATTACTTTGCTTCACTTTACTTCACTTCACTTCACTTTAGGCGGATTTAGTTCAATTTATCAAAAACAAAAAATAAACGAATGAAAATAAAAAAAGAAGGAAAAACAGTATGAAAACGGTTCTATCCTTACATTGAAACACAGACGCTTGCGTTTAAGACGAATACAGGGGCGGTAAACGTACACTTTGCAAGCACCTTACAAGACATTCATTTTAAAATCTGATTTCATTTCTGCGATGAATCAAGTGATCGAGTTCGGCAAGGCTGCTTTTCATCACCAGATTGAATAACAAACTGCATTCCTGAGACCGCTTTTACAACCGGTTCGCACTGCTCACTCTTTGGAATATTTTTGATACAACTCGCTACTTTAAGTATTTATACGGTGAGCCAATGTGATTTAGAATAAAATATTGAATAAATTGACTTTCCAATTACTCGGAAACCTTACCTGATTACAAGCGAAACTTTGAGGAGCAAGGTCGCTGCGTAAGCTTTAGAGAGAACATTCGAAAACGTGAGGTGTGTGGAACATGCGTGGGACTTGAGAGGTTATTTCCACCTCAATTTTGAGCTTAACTGGTGTAAAGGGCTACATGTGTGTTTGCCCCCGTTCGCTTCTTGTATCAATTAATAAAGAGCCTCATTTCAATCAATAATGAATTAAACAAACCTTCTAAGAATTATGAGTCTTAACCCCTCTTCTCTTGATTTTGAGAATCATTCCCGGTAGCACCGATGTAGCTCTCTTTGCTACAACAAGGAAAATAAAGTCGGTGCACCATCCTAGTTTCTGGATGCGTATGTAAAAAACTGGAAAAAAATTGTCTAAACCTAAATTGTCGTAAATCGTTGTTGAGCACTTTGCTCTTGTTCTTCTAGATGTTGCCAACCACTCGTCACCATTTATTTAATACAACGTACCACACCGTTGATATGTGTGTTGTCCGCTATTAAAGTCAATTTCATTTTCATTCCTTTTATAGTCTTCGTCCGTGAATTGCTAGCAAAATTAATTATTCTGAAATGAATTGGAATAAATTGAAAGAAACGCAAACATTTCGCTTTCAATCGATCTAAGCAATCGAACAGAAACATGTTCTTATCTTCTATGCATTAACACGTCGGGTGATGATTTGGGTTCTCGTCTAAAATGATTAACTTTCAGGACATTCGTTATTTAGAAATCGTATAAAAATTTTGGTTGCATTTCAGATTATTTTATAAAGTAAATCGTAAATAACTTCATTTATTGACTGTACTACGCTTTGCCAGTGAGGAAGCAATTTGAAGAGCCTCCATCTTTTGTTGTTTAGTATTTAATTTAGTTTTAGAGATTGCTCTCGTCAACTTACCGGTACGTGTTGTAGTTTATTTAAGAAGAATCCTTTTTCAAGAAGAATACTTTCATCTAACTCTATTTTATACTATGAATGTTTACTTCTTCTACCTCCCCGCTTTACCTCTGCACTTCAAAAACATAATTTGTTTGTAATTATTGAAGGAAGTGCAACTAAAAGTTCACGTGTTCACGTTCATACTGCTCAACTAGTTGACATGTGAAGGAAACTCTAAGAGACTGCTTTCGAAATTTGCTAATAGCATGGCTTGAACGTGCAATGGGAAATTGTACGTCAAATACAATTATAGCCAAACAAGTTCATCTTACGGCTCGTAGCTCATGCGGCATTCTCGATCACTGCTCTTCTTGTGTGGGCTATGGCAGTCCTGAAGATACAAATTTCAGTAAATACACATTTGAACGTCTGCTTTCGAAACGAGTTGCTAGAGTCATATGTCTTTGATATGCACTTTCAACAGTATAGCGAAGAGTCGATATATTAATGGGATAATTGAACACAAACATTAAGAACGACTGCACCGGACCGTATTCGTTATGAAAAATTTTACATAGGTTTGAACTCTATTTAGCACATTAACGATAATACTGTTGTTGTAGTTATTTAACATCAACATACTTTTGACTTTACTCTCGATTTAGTTTGCCTTAGGTGTCCTTAATAGACAAAGTATTGCTACTTCTTGCGAATACAAAACATTTCGGTTCACTGTAGCTCTCATGTGTAATAACACAAATGCTTAAAATTTTATGCAACAATCAATTTAGGCCGAAATAAATAACCGACCACCAACATGTTGCAATCGGATGTCTTTCAAACATAAATCAAAACCATATGTTCCTATCCAATGCAGGTACATATGTTTAGAATTAAAATAAACAATTTTTGATCATAAATAAACCGGAGAAAGCACAAACATAACCCGTAAACGTTAAACATCTTGTTGCAATGACATAAATGAGCTATTGCTAGAGAAAAAATAATAAACATTGATATGAAGGTAGAGGACTGGCAGACAGACAAATTTTGGTAAGTTGGGGAAAAGGGGAAAAAAGACAACATACAAACCACAGTATTTTTTCTTGTGTAGTTTTTACCAAAAAAAAAATAAAAAAATGAAAAAAGATAACGGAAATATCATACAGAATAGAACATATGCTGAAACTAAAAATAAAGCTGATGATAATGCATTGTGATTATGTTGAAGCTAGTTGTGTCATTCAGTTGTGTATATAACAAGCAAGTAAAAGCAGCTTCAGCAAAGATCAGGTTAATGAGACTGATGTTTACACACGAGTATGAAAATCGATCATACCCCAATTTTGCCCTTGAAATTGACCAAAAGCCTATGTTACCTCACCTTACCCGATTGCTTGCTACCTTTTTTAAATGAATGCTTGCTGCCCGTCACCAAAAGTCCCTGCTATGTAATGAGTAATATTGGAGAAGGTGCGTTAGTTAAAATTATTCACTGAATCTACGTTTTTCAACATTTGTGAGTCGATGAAATACTGAGTGTTGAATGAATTTCTCCTTGAGAAAGAAAGCTTCTTGCATTTTTTTAATTAATTTCACAAAATTTAATGTAAATTACTTAAGTTAATTTGAAGCTGATACGAATGCGATTCCAAGGAGAAGGAACAAAATAGTTTAACATCGCCATCGTACATTAAGATATGGCTGGATTTAATCATTGAAGGCAGATCATTGATGTATAGAATAAATAAAAGGAGCCCTAAATGGCTGCCTTGAGGGACACCAGATATCAGGAAATTCATCCGAGGTGATGGAGTTTAATAAAATCCTGGATGATCTGTTATGAACATAAGAGCTTATCTACTTCTATAAGTACGAAAGGAGGCCAGAGGCGTGGAGTTTGAAGATCAATAAGCTATATTTCACTAAGTCAGCCCTTTACTAAAACCAGTATACACGTCATCTGTCCGAGAGCTACAAGAAAAAGCCTTGAAAACATGGCAAATGAACTCTAAGAGATTTGCTTTTCCGTTTAGGAAGCCATGCTGGAATGGAGAAATATAAGATTTGATAGCAAAAGCTAAATGCCGAGTAACAATTTGCTCAAACAATTTAGGTAAGTCACTCAACTTGGCGATGGGTCCATAGTTCTCAACGTCATGTCTATTTCTGCATTCGAGAAATGTGTAAGGAAATTACGCTTCCAATACAATGTCAAAACACCTGATTTCGAGGACTGATTAAAAATCATTGAAATAACACTACATAGTTCGTCAGAGCATGATTTGATTATACATGATGTACTGCCATAAGGCTCAAGCGCACAACGATATTTTCGAAACCTCAAACCACGTAAAACATCATTTTCTGAAATGATCAAGTTAGGAACCGAGATCGAGTCTGTGATCTAATATGGATAATTAACAGTTAAGTCGGACTCAGCAGTTGAAAAATTTCGTCGGAAGTATTCAGCGAAGAGATTTGAGATTTCAATATCACCAGAGGACTCGGAGCCATTGAAAGAAACCTGCGACGGATACATGGAGATTATTCTTTTGGAGCTAACAAACTTATAAAAATATTTAATATTAACAAGCAGTGAGGATTTTATCAACTGACGGCATTTGCAACAACTTTGACGGTTGACATTTTTTAATTCTGCGACTTGCAGCAGAACAGACAAAATAATCGCAAGCAGAAACCCTTTTCATAAATTTTTTGAAAAGTTTATTTCTACTAAAAGAGGTAGAGGCAGGTAGAGAACTTTGAATTGGGGAATGACTGCACTTGCTCGTGCAACTTGTTCGACTTGTCTAGCATAGTCGCCAGCAGACACGTCTACATAGGTAGGGCGACAGGAGAGTTTATTGTTCTTGTTGTTTTTTGGAGGTAGCGACTGAATAGATGGAGCTTCCGATTGCGTAACCGGATTCGTCAATGGCGACCACAAGTTTTATAGTTGACGATGAGGAATGGTGGCGAGCAACATGGACAGATGTAGGAGAACTATGCGAAGACGGGGGTGAAGTGCCGCATTCTATGCTGCAAGTTGCTCTTGTACGGCACTCGTCGAGCATTTTTTTAATGTTATCAAATCTTCAAGTCAAGGCCATTGATTCTTTATGTAATTGAAAGAAACCCTTTTCTGTCCCCATAAAAAGCTTATATCTCACGCTATCTGTCGCGACAAGGCCAACGTAATCCCCCCATTGAATCTAAGACTGCATGTGTTGCTCAGCCAGTTATACCAGTACATTTAGTGTGTCAGTAACGCTCACAAGACCAGCTGGTAAAGAAGCGATTCAATTCAGGGCCACTTTTAGCATGAAGTGGTGTAAGCAAACAATTGGCAGACAAAAAGCAAGAAAATTTTATTAAGTATTTTCACTCTAACAGCAAGAGCAGCAATAAGTTTAGTAAACAATAGGAAAGAGTAAAGTAAAAACAGAGATGTTTGGAAAAAAACAACAAATCAAGCAAGCGAAAATAAGAAATAAAAGTGTGATGAAAATAATGAAAATTAATCAACACCGTAAATAACGAAAGATTCTAAAGACTAACATTCCAATGGGACCGTTATTTAAATATTATCAACCCCAATCACTTAAAAGACAAAAAAAAAATTAGTCCTAAATAACAACAACAATAAAAGCAGAGGGGAAAATGCACAAAGGGGCAACAACTGCTAGTAGCAGTGGCTAATAGCAGAAAATAAAATGATATCACAATCCAACAGCGATTCAATATAAATAATTGCACAACACAATTTACCGCTATTTAGAATAAATTAGTCTTTATGAAGGCCTAATAATCAACTAAAACAAATAAATTAATAAAAATTCCAAATATCCAAAATACATAAACACAAGAAAATAACACGTCCACAATGCGCGCGCAGAGTTGCCAAACCTTTCATTTTTCGAAACGAGATAAGCTCCTTAAAGGATCTATTAAATCTCTCAAGAGAAATAATTTATCGCAAAAGTCAGTAAAAGTTCTAGTAAGCAAAAGATACTTTGACTAGCATATAGTCTCTCTCGAAGTGCCATGAGATAAATATCAAGAGACTTTATTTCACCTGCGCGACATACTTGGCGGGAGGCTTTTTGTGTGTTTCCTGCATTTACAAAATTCAGGAATTAGTGAAGTTTGATCCTTGGATAATGTTGGGTGTAAAAATATAAATAGACTTCTTGTTCTTTTGCTTCTATAGGTATCTAAGGCTAAGCAGAAATTTGTTAGTGGTACGGCTTTCTACCCAGCAGACTTTCCCGATTTGTTCTTTTATGACTCTTCATCAACATAGTAAAACTAGTATTAGTACATTTTATATTGTCATTGACGTGATCCCTAAGCAAAGGTATACGTACATACATATGTAAGTTACTGTAAAACATGTGGTTTTTCTCTAAAATTGCAATGACTTTTATGTATATGTTGGTAATCATCTGCAGTTGTAAGCTCAAGTGAAGGTGTACTTAGTAGATGCCATAGCTGTTTTGAATTTAATAACTGGAAAAGTGCTCTTTTCTTCGTTATGATGGTAGATGTAATATTTTGCCATTTTTCTACAAAACATTAAAGGATGTTCTTATAACGAGTTTTGTTATTTTTCTTAATAACATCTGATATTAGCTTCGAAAGTCTTACTCGTTTGCGGTTATGGGACGATAAAACGTGACCTATGGCCATCATCTAGGAATATATAAGCTACTGTCCAGTTGTCTAACCTCCATCAATTTTTGCAGTCGACCAAGATTAAATGGATGAACACATGGGCTACTTCTTTGTATATAATTTTACGTAGATGAAACATATTTCGTAGGATCTCTGAGGCGTATTTCTCAAGGTTACGAATGCAATAATAGATCTAAATTAGCCAATTCTTCCGTAGCGGCAAAATAAAACATAAGGCTATTACTGAAATTTTTCCTTGCAATGAGTCCTAACTTACCGAAAGTTTCCGGATTACTCAAAATGCTGAATATGTCAGCAAATTTTTTTTTCTTTTATATGGAGGTTATGATTCCAGGGAATATGATTCCTGTTCCTGTATTACTGTGATGGTCACGAAGGACAAGGGAAAGAGAAAGAGAGATAGGGTTATTGTGGTCGCAACTTGCTGGATGTCTACACAATCGGTAAATGTTGCGCCTTTACCAAATGATCATTCATCATAGTTGCGACCAAAGTGAACTTTACCACACTTGAGCGTTGAACACGCAAACACTGTGTTGGTAGTCGCGGTTGTTAACTAAACGTCTACCCATGCGGGGAATTTATGTGAGGCTGTCGTCTGACGTCAAAACTGATGACTTCTTCAGTCACAATCCATACTTTCGATTTGTGTCTTGTGCTATGGAAGTCATTTTCAGCTCGATCGAGGGTCAACCGTCAGTGTATATATCTCATATACATACAAAAGTCTTCAGTAACAAATATTTCCTTTTTTTACTTACACACCGGCACGATATCGGTTGGGCACATCAATTTTTCCGTCCTTCAGAATTTTAAGAAGACGAAGACTAGTAGGGTAGGCATGGTTAAATCAGGGTGGAATAAATACGGCAAATGGAATAATCAACTGAACATGCTCGTAGTTTGTTGGTAAGTGTAAAAATGGGATCAGAAGTGTATCAACAACCTACATAAAACGAGTTTCTGTGTATTTGTGTGGGCCGGCGTTGTGCTTTACAATCTTTTGTATTTTAATCCTTTTCACCTGCATACAACTGCATACATTTGACTTTTTGCCTTTGCCTAGTGCAGTGTTTCTGGTCTTATCCTTAATGCTTCATATATGTGCATTCTTTACCTCTATCCTTGTGGTTGCCCCCTTGCGCTCTTCCATCTTTTTACGGTTGCACTACAATCCCAGCTTCTGTGTGTGTTTGTATTTCATAATGCATTTCTTGCGTAACTCTTCCCCTATTTCCCTTCTATCTTCATTCATTGTTTTTCTTCTGTGGCTGCGCATATGTGCTGCTTTTTGTTGTTTAATTTAGTTCTATCCATCCCTCCCTTTCCATTCCCAGCTCAATCTATTTCTAAACATTTTTTCAGCTTTTACTTCTTTGTATTCAATTCCAAGTGAGAGAAGGCGGAATTGACCTTTGTGGATATAATTTGAAACTTGTATAAAAATGTTTTACTAACACTTACATAATAACTGATTTGAGATTACAAAATCCAAAGTGTTGGAAGCTAATTTTCCCATTATTACCTTTTTAAGCTGAATTTCCACAGAGAGGGTGCAACTGTCAAAGGTAACACCGTCTGTTCAAGTGTTTATGTCACATACAACGATTGCTACTTGCATTTAATCAAAATGTTGTCTCTCCGTAGATTAAATTCAGTTTCGAAAGACTGTAAATTACATCGATGGATGCACAAACGTCTAGAGATTAGCGGTAGACCGTTATGCAGAACTCAGTCTTCTCTATTTGCCTATCACACATAAATCGTCGCCTCAAGGCAGCAACATAAAATACATACTACTAATGAAAGTGTTTAAATAAACAGGTGTAACATCCCGTTATGATCGATAAATGATTAAATGGAGGACCCCAGTTTCACTTACTTTCGATGAAAATATTTGGAATAGTTTCCGTACAATATTTGACAGACAAAACGAGAAAAACAGAAATTTACATAGGTGTACGCAGTTAAGAAGGTAAGAAAGATTAAAATAACAAGTCGTTCAAATTTAGACAACAAATCGATCTCTAGGAGATCAGAGATAAATTTCTTGAGAGCCAGGAAACAAGAAAAAGATGAAGCGATAAAGCGGAGACAGAAGTGAACCAAACCTTCTAGACTAATCCCATCAGATAGATATAAACAAGGAGAAAGAAAACACACATCCCTCACATCATATATGTGGAGAACATTTCGATTAACATATATTGTGCAAATTTTTCTCAATAAATACTTGTTCCAAGTGAAAAAATTCTCTAAATTAATGCAAACAACAACTAATATTACAAACGACTTACAACATATATAGTCTGTTTTAAAAAGCGTTCGTAAGCCAATTACATTTACTTGGGACCAAAAGCTATATACATAACACACAATAACACACGATAACAGTAACACACAATAACAAGAAATCACATGCAGCAGACAAAACTATGACAGAGACTTATGTACACAAACAACTTGTTATGAATTCAATGATATTGACGTCGACGACAACACTAAAAGCCTACTTAACCCTGTCTGGTCTTGTGGATTACTACGAACGAATGCAGTTATTCCAGGTATGGAAACATGAATGAATGAATGAATGAATAAAGGTATTGCGAAAGACAAGGTGGCATTTTAAATAGCATTCAATTATCCATAAAATCACTGGGTATACACTGTATTAACAATTTATCACACAAATCAGCCCATCAACGATAACTCAATGCAATAAACATAATTCTACGCAGACAAAGTGAGAAAGACAGACCAAGTCGAGAATGCGAAAAGTAAGATGAAAGCGTTTCATTTAATGCTGGAATTTTATCATTTACTAATGTATGTGTAAAGTGTGTAGTTGACGCGTTTAAATATTTAATAGCTGTCTTCCAAAACAGAACCGGAGAAAAGAATGATTCTGCTCAAGGGATTTGATTTAAAGAAGCACAAAAATGTTGATAAATGTCTCTGCGACTCTGGCAGACATTTATTATATTCTTAAGCCTTCACTTACGATGCTTTACACATGCTTCTTTGACATTCCGACGTTATATTGATGATATTGTGACAGCAGTCGGTTTCAATGATAGTAAATTTTAAATAGCATCAATTGTTAAATTTTAATGTGCCAGTAAACATTCACCACAGCTCCTTACGTTGCTTTGTTCAGAACAGTTTACTTATACACAATTCTTGTTGTCTGCCGCATCTAGATACACTAGACACACGTATTTATTTCACGTAACTGGCCAATAAACCACACACATAAATATGTGCTTTTGGTGGGTATATGGGCTGGACAAACGTACGTAAGAAACAATGGTAGGAGACACAGGGGAGGTTAACCCAAGCAACGAAAGCCAAATAATAAATTTATATAAGTTTTCTTACGTTCTCCATTTTCTTTCTTTCTGCTTTGCTTCCTGCCTCCGAGGGAAATCAACAAATACTTAGATATGTACAAAAAATATTATTGAAATTGTTGCAAAACTTCAGTTTGTGTTTCTTGAAATTGCAATTTACTACAAATTGTCGTCGGCACATTTATTTAAGAATTTTCAGTCGATTCACATAGTTAAGAAGAACAAAGAACCGGCGGAAATAATAGAAAAGATGAACGTTATCGCGTAAATAAATCGGAGACATCAAAAGAAAATGAAGAAAGAAAGAGAGAGACAGACATAAGGAGACTGAAAAAGGCGGAGAAGTGCGCTTATTGAATTAATGAACCAAGACCAGAAGTCGAAGTCTCTCAATCGAAGATAAACTCAAAAATTGTACTTTATTTCCATTGAATCATTTACAACGTTTTAGGTAGGAGACATAAAGGAGAATAAACCCACGCAGCATAAACCCATTCGCAAAATAAGCGAATAGCCACAAACAAATGCAACGAGAAATCATATAATAAACTCAATTTTGGAAAAGGCGTATGAAGGCGCAAGTTGTTATCTTTCACGATTAAGTTTACTTGCTCCGTTTCAGTTTCTCAGCTTATATATTCTGGAGTTGCAAGGTTCAGCTTTCTGAGATGCTCTAATTTAGTTGTCACCGACAGCTATAATATTCTCTTTTTCCCTTGAGAACTATATACAGCAAAGCAAAATTTCCATTGTTCCCTCATAATTTTTCCAAGAAAATTTATTTTCGCATCACAAATTTGGAGACATAACATCAATTGCGGGCAAGTCTTCTTGGCACGTATATTATTTAAGGTTTGACCTTCGATAAATTACAGGCTAAAAAAAACTAAGATAAAAAAACAGATATAATTCGCAAACAAACAAAAAATGAAGCTCTCCTGCAAAAGTATTCTCTAGCTGTACCGCTAATGTTAAATGTACACAATTTGTGCTTCCATTGCCGTCCGATTTTAACGGCCTTATTCAAGTCTTCAAGCGGCGCCATTAATTGAGTTACTTATTTTCCTTTACGCCGTTACGTTATTTAAATAACATTTCGTCAAATTTGGGAAACTAAATAAACGAACCATTTACATAGCAACTAATACTTTGTAAAACATTACGAACATTTAGTTTAATAAAAGCAAAGGGAAACTAAATAAGAGAAAAACGAGCAAGTAATAGTCATGCTTCACTCATATATAAATAACCTTTAAGGCCATGATTGCATGTGTATACATGCGTAGACATTAGAGTATACATCTAACACTTGAGTGCACTTGTGTAGAATATTGTTACTAAAATGCGACCCTGGATTGTTTGTTTTCTTGCTCCATAGCAAAAAAAAGCAAAATAACGACCATTTAAGAAACTAAGGCACGCAGTTGCCCGTACGTATGCGATGTAGAAGTAGAATCGCTTGGGAAGAGCAACTCCTTTCAATCCTCTTCGCGTTTCATAAACTCGAGAACATTGAAACTAATGCTTGTACGAAGCACTTTAGTTGACAACATATTGTCTAAGAGAAGCTTAGACAGCGAAATAGAAAAACGAAATATACTTAATTTGTAATGCTTCCATTTTTTCTCCAGAATCTTTTAAGCTGCTGCAGTTGGAAACAGATTGTAATGACCATATCGGTGGTATATCTAAAAAGACTTGAGATAAGTAAGAAATTGGAGAAAACTATTGTTTAATTTTTTGAGGCCATATGCAAGCATGTTTTGATATTTAGTCTTAGTTGTTGTGTTGTGTCTTTTGTTTATTTATAAATTTCAATTAAATTTATTATATTCGTTGGGAAACGAACTATGTTGTACTGCACACCAAGATGGATGTGAGCATATGCTGTGTAAAGACAATTGCTGCGGTTCATTTCCTTTCATATATCGTGGCTAGCTTAACGATAAATGGTGACGCACACTCACTCTTATAGATATGATGGCAACCAATCAGTCACAGTGTCAGTCGCAAAGATGTGCATTACTATTATTGAGCAGAAGTGTATGCGCTTAAAGCAAGACACCAGGGACACAGTAATTTCCAAACATAAATACACAAACTTAAACAAAAAAGGGTTCATTTTTAAAAATTAAATTTCGAATGATGCCGAAGCGTAAAATACTCTACATTTGCAAATTTTATCAAAGCATTGCAACAAATTTTCGCTTAGCATAATCGTTTAATGTAAGAAGTGAAAAGCATAACCGTAGTAATAAGATACTTTTATAAATAATTTGACAAGCAAAGTCCTCATCTCAGAGGCTGTAAGGACTGATTATCCCATCGTTCCTGCCGCATTTCCAGTGTCTTTTTTTAATAATTTTCACATCTCGGACTAAGAGACCACAGTATATTAAATTTGTCGTTGTTCATATATGTATATATATATGTATATATATATATATGGGTATGTACGTAATCTTTATTGGCGCGGGATAAGGATCGTCTATCTATTTGCCTACTTTGTGTTGCCGAATAACGCAAAGTTGCAAAAATACAAATGGTTCAAGCATGCCTTACATACATAGGGGAGCGACACTATGGGGTCCCTTGGCTTACCCATAGATGTGCCGAAACTTTCACCTGTTCGTGGTGCTCCCTATAAAACATTTTCTGCTGCATTATGGCTCTGTATTTGCTTTGGTTTTAAGAGTCGCACCGTCAATGGCAAAGAAAGGTTTAAGGTTTACTATCTATAATCTAGCAATAGGTTTTTCTTATTGGAAGCGGAAGGGGTCTTGTCGGAAGGGGCTCCTTTTCTAAATTGAAAAGGAACATTTCTTTCCCTATTTGGTTCTCTTGGTTGAGGTCATCTAATGATGATGGCCAGCGACATCAAGTGGGCTGGGGCACAGCTGGGTGTGTGTGCTGTGCGACGACAATCTTGAAAGCATTATTTCCCTTGAGAATGGATAGCTAGGTTTGGCCGTCTGGGACGTGTGAGATCACCCAAAGCTGTATAGCTTGGTGTAAGTTCTGGTTCGAACGATAAGCCAAGAAGTGAAAGGGAGTCCATGGGAGTCAGGTTGCCCAAAGTAGGATTGCTCCGGCAGGAAGATGTACACAACCCATCGGAATGCCGGACGAATGCCTTGTTGCTTGACTACTGGGTACGGCCCATCGGGGAGTATTCGTGGTGGCTGTGGCTACCCCAAAGTCTCGCGGGAAGCTTTTTAAGAGGTGCTTAGATAGGCCTCGACGTAGACCACTAAACGAGAATTTGGCCCACACCCATTTTCTATTGCGGTAGTTCAGGGCAGTGAGGCCCACTTCAATGGGGACTGTCTCTCTCCCTGAGGGGCGTTAATCAACTTACCTCTCGATTGCCAATAGTTGTAGGCAACCCGTCTGATTAAGGCTCCACGCCAGGTACAGACGTAAAGCACACAGACACAGAACTTACATAACTTTAGCTTAGAAGTTGTAATGGACAGAAAGTTGTGTTGTCTAAAAAAACTTAAGCTTATAACGCTTACATGATTTTAATCTACGCATACCCCATATATCAATGCCGAGAGAAGGAACTTTTTAGGGCCTATATAAAAATTTTTACGCCCGCAATTACCAAAATAATTTACGTGTTAGTTTAGACTTGGGGGTATAAAAAGTTCGTGGCAACGCATTTATAGCTTTTTGAATTTTTTTTTATAATGTAACCTAACAGCGGTTTGTAACCTCATTACAGCGCTGCAATACCTGTTGTGGCTATTATAACACATCACCCAGCTAATTAATCGCCAACGTATTATCTTTGGCTTATATTTATTTAAAATTGGTTACAAAAACAAATTCCAAACAATAATTAGAAGAAACTTGTAAAACAAACAAAAAGATGCAAAATAATGCTAATAATACCAATACAAAAACATTATCTAATTCTAACCTTCTAGTGCGTATTTAATTATTTAAATAATTACATTAGCCAGCATGACATAAACAGTTCATTATATACTACAGTTTTCAATTTGTAACGATATGCATTATAATAACAGTTTATTTTTAATTGTGTTGATAGAATTAATGCACTGATTAAAGAGATAATAATTGCAGTTATAAGGCCGTCATAGGAAGCTAAACGAACTAAGCAGTAGATAATCAGTGCGGCAATGACATAGAGTCAAGGGCATATACTGTAAGACCAGTTCGGAACATTGAGTTCGACGAAGTTTACTAAGTCAGCTGAAGGAAGCTAGCCCCGAATCAATTTAACCATAGCAACCACCCCGAATATGTCCCATCCCCTAAGCAGTGACGGTTGTCGCATGACATTAAGTCGGTTTCCATATGGCGGAAGAATTCTGGCGGGGTCTCCTGGCAGATCGCGTAAAGCAAAGAGAAGAAAATTTCTTAGAGAGACACACTCTATTCGATCCACCTGACATTAATAATAAGGTGTCCACATTTCAAAGATGGTAAATCAGATTGTACCCCATCAAGATCAAGCACCGAGAATTTTAGAAAAGCGGTAGGAGGAAGGAAGATCAATAATGTATTAAAGAAATAACATAGGCTCCCAAATAGGAGCCAACGCATTAGTAACATTGATTAGCCTTTAATGAAGCCATGTTGACATGGTGATAACACTGAATTTATTGCCGACTATAATCTCGCAGGTAATAACTTCGGTAGGACACTGAGTTTCGTAATGCGCTGTAAAGCGCGTTATACATGATTTCGCATAGCGTATATCAATTTATATCCAAGCAAAAGTTCTTATACGGATGATAGCATTTGGTAGTAACCTAAACCGTAATTAAATGCTATGGAGAAGAGGCTAATCTTTCAGATCTACAATATAGTTAATGTTTTGAACTTAACGCGATAAATTTATCGAATTACGAGCTTCTCGAACGCAGAAAACCATTACTGAGGAACGCAACGGATTGAGATGTTGCAACGCCTATCAGAAAAAGTTTTAAATTTGTTAGTCGATTTATCTAATCAGGTGAGATAAACTGAAAGTAAAACCATGAGTAACAATCTGCTTTCACACAGTAGCAATGAATCTAGCAGGTTTCAAAGCAGATTCTTGAATGCGAAAAGCAAGAATTGTTTCTGGATTGTTCTGGACGATTGATCCAACATGCAACCAAGGCCATACAAAGATGGTCTATCGCCATTTTGATTTGGCAAAGTTTATGTATAGTGTTTTTGTAGAACTTTCATAGAACTCTCTTGACTAACGTTCAACAAGTTCTGCTAGATTTTTTCCGAAAATGGAAATTAAAATGAGATATATCGTCAAATAGCACACCTGTAGAGTATAATACGAATTTACATCCTTCAGTTTATGTGAATTACTAACGTAGTCAGTTATAAATGACATTCTGTTCGATTTAATGTTTTGGTAATGAACAACCACCATGTAACCTAATTTTTGAAATCACATTGGGCAGAATTTCCAATTTAAGGAGGGCAACTATTTGCCCTGAGCGCATACATTAAAATGTGGGCAAACGGCATATGAGCAACGTATAGAATAGAGAGAAAGAAGGTTAAGCGGCTGCCACGAAGTGCAACTGACTTAGTAGAAGATTTTCTAAAACTAAAGAAGCAATGCTCTAAACCGTTATTACAAAACAAGCACGTTAGTGGGTATGAAAAAAAGCCAAATCACTGCAGTTTAAAAATAAATAATCTGTGTCTCTCATCTGCAGGTCGGAAAATACGACATCTGAATTGTGAGCTGGCCGAGGTTGAGAACTGGCATTTCCCGATGAATCGCATACTGATACAGGTAAATAAACAATTTAATTTCAATATTTATGTGTTCAAAGCGTGCTATAGTTACGGTAGCTACGCCTCTCTGGGATGTCTATTGTCATTGTGAATAAAAAAACTCCTCGCGCTACAAATATTTTTACCTCCGTGAGATAGAAGGTAGAAGGTTGGTTGTACATGAAAATTAAAGTCAAAAATAAATTTTATGAGTTCATTTTATCAAGCACACGCACACTTCCTTTTATGATTTCATTTAAGCTGGCTTTCATTCGATAACCGAACTTTTCAAATCATTGCAGGTTTCGGAAATCCTCATGTGTGTGTGCGACAGCAGTAAAAAGTGACAATATAACTCATGAATAATTATGAAGGCACACATTCAAATAAGTATACGAGTGCAATAGACTGGAAAGAGAGAGATAGAGAAAGAGAGAAAGAGAGAGAGAGAGAGAAATAAAGATATAACTGTGCGTATGAAATGCCTGTGATATTGTTGTATATTGTTGTCACGTAATGTCAACAAAGGAACTTGTCCAACATAGGGAGAAACACAAACAGCAACAGTAGTACAAACTCAGCAATGTTGCCACCCTGCAAATGCATATACGTACGTAGTAAATGTACTGAACCATCTGGGAGAGAACAACGATGCATTATAACTACACTTCTGTGTGCATGCATCTCCTTGAGTAAATTACATCCACATTGTCAATTGTTTGTAATTCTTTCGTTTTAATTTCTTCAGCAAAGTTAACACGTACGCCATACGGCTTGTGTACTAAGCCAAAAAAGACTCCTGAAGTCGTAACAACAACTCCTAATGATATATAAAAACTTCGGTTTTGAAAAAGAAAAGTAAACAAATTTTAATTATAAGTCTTCCTTTTCTCCGTTGTAGTCTGGGCTTTTGCTATATAGCACAAGAACAACAGTGCTGTGCAAGCGATAAAGGAATGTTTGTAACTAACAAAAGGAAGCAAAATGAACATGGACTACTAAATCTGAAGATCTTTGAGATCTACGCCTAATTTTTCAATTAAAACTATTATGATAGATAGCAATCAAAAATTTCCATAGGTAGGCGTTGAAGTCAGTACGCAGAATACGTTCGGGGTAACATCAATTGAGAATGGTTTGTAACTTTTAGAAGAGGTGTTTTCATTAACGGGCTCGATGAAGGCATCAACCCTTCAAAAGCATATTATTCGATTAAAGAATAAATCTTTAAGTTTCTAATCTCAACTTATAATAATATGAGCGAGCAGAGGCAAACTGATGGTATAGATGGAGAAGAAAGAATGAAAAGTAAGGAAAGATACCAGTTGCCTAATCGCTCGCTCTAAGAATGACATATATTCGCAGCAGTGCTTCGCGATTCACATCGTTGCTGCGATCCATTTCACGTTACGCGGCGCTAGAAACTAAAATGATTAATAAGCACAAATGACAAACTAAAGCCACTACTATGTTTACAAAAGACAGGACACAGATTTTTTACACCTTAAGCGACTTGTAGTACAGGATATTTTACGTTCGTGCGAATGCATACAAAATCCACGACAACACACCTTCTATTTCAAAGTCTTTCCGTATATCCGTCTAATGTCCGTTCACGAACTTTGTATTCAGCCTACAATGAATTTTTGGCCACAGGACGTACGCTATGGAAAACGATTCGTATGGGACTACTTCTGCAACCAGAAGAAGAAATATTTTCAGAATTTCGCGATTCTAAATTCATATGAAATAATTGTGGGTGGGGAAGGTCTCTTTCCTTTTCTTTACTGAGAACTTATTTATAATAACAGCCTTAACCAAAGCCAAGTAAATTATGTTTGCTAAATTTAGACGACGTCGGTTGAGGTTTTGTGCAAGATCCAATACGTTGGCTTTCATGCCATTACATCACCGAAGGATGAGGGGTATATTTATTTTGTCAACACGTTTGCAAGGAAGCTACGGAGACCCCGCGAAGTATATATATTCTTGATCAGCATCAAATTGTGAATCGATTTAAGCATGTCCGTTTGTTCGTCTGTCCGTCTATGTAATGTCTGTTAAAAAAATTTTCTTGGCGCAAAAATAAAGCTATCGACTTCACATTTGGCAGAAACATTCTTCCTGTAGGTTGGTATTAAAAATGGGCCAAATCGGTCGTAGGGCACGCCCGCAGTACCACATAAAACGAGAACCCCTCTGTTTTTTAAAAGAAATCAAAAATTGGGGTTTTGTTCATTAATCATAAACTATAGCACGTAAATGTACAAAAAATTGTACATATATGGACGATGGTCTAGTATATGAATAAAAACGGAAAATCATTGGCCACACCTACCCAATGTTATAATATATCAAAATATAATTTTTCTTCAATACCTTTATGACGTGTAAAAACAAACAAAGACTTCAAAACCTCGTAAAGTAAGTAAATTCTTAAACAGGTTCAAATTTGGGATGCATTTGCCGTTTGCTCGTCTGTTCATTTCTCTGTCTGCCCAACTGTGTAGTATCTGTGGTAAACAATGAAGACATCGGTTACAAATTTGAAGAAAAGTTTGTAAGTGACTTAGACTTTTCGAGAAAACATGCCTACAGCACCCATGTTCCTACGCGACAAAAACATTTATTTCGAAAATAAAAAAAATCAGCTTGACCCACTCCATGTTGTAAAGCGTGAAAGTTTAGTTGTTTTATTTTTTTTTTTTGTCTTTTTAGGATAACGGTAAGAGATATAAAAAATTCGATCACAAACGAATATAATTTGCTTGTTTGTTAATATTACCATTCTCTCTTTCTTTTTATTCTGAATTGGTTGTATACCAAGTATTGTTGCTACCTTTACTCTGTTTGAATAAAAATCATAATAATAATAATTATAATAATAACAGCATACTCTTCACACGAAACACATTGCTTGTCAAAAAATGCGTTAATTCCAAATTACGTATGGTGGCCGCCATCTTAGCGGTGCAATCAATTGCATATCAAATAAAAGGACTGCGAGAGACGGATGCGATGATGCGTGTATTAATTTGAAATCAAATATGTCTAACGCCACAACGTCGTGAATTAATTTTTTCTCAGAAAATCTCATCGATGTGGATATCAAACAAGACAACTTGACGACAAGAGAAAAATTTTTTTTATGCATTAAACCTTAGGAGGGTTTGACAAGAATCCCACTTCTTACACATTGAAATTTTAAGCATCCCTAGTTTCCATTTATAGTCACATAAAAATTACTGGGTTAAAATTTATCTTCCACCCTGTGGTTCAATCAAATAAAAATTTAATTAAAAGAATTTTTTTTTATAATTTATGTTATTTCGCGCGTACCATATAATATGAAGTATTAAAATCGGATGGTCTAGGAACTGGGAAATCTACACCAAATATGTTATAACGCTTTTCGATTAATATATAAAGAAAACTATAAGAAATTTGCTTGTGAAATATTTTTACTTGAAAATACCGCGCATGATGTTTCTATAAACCTTTTATTAGCAATACAAAAATTAGAATATTTTAGCGCAAACCCATAACATCGCTATTTTCATCAACATATGTCGTTCTAAATTTAATTACATATATCCGTTCTAAAAATTCAACCAAAAATTAAATTATTATTTTTTATTTAAAACAAATAATTTACGCAGCTTTTGGTGAATATTCGTCACAGATATAAAATAAAAGGATTCCTGGACATATTTCGTTTTCCAAATAAAATTCAACATTTTTATCTGTATTACGCATTCACGCACTTACACTACGCCAATAGTTAAGTAGATAAATGAAGGTCAAGGCTTATCAGTGTTTTCATAAAAATTTTCATTTATCTAAATAACAAGTCGGATAAAAAAGTTTGGTTATTCTAAATAAAACTCGTTAGGAATTCACCTAATACGTCTAAAACTCCTTTATACTAATCTAGCACGAAGAAATTGCAAGAGCAATGCTATTCGACGGCACTGTGGTAAAGGAATGGTGGGAGGGTTACAAGTATTGACGTCAGTCGAATATAAATTTCTTAGTTGTTTTCGCCGAAAGATTGATATTTTGTATAAAGTAATGCTCAGACATATCACAGTTTTTTAATCCTTACCATAGAGGCACATGTCTCTCGTATAAAGCAATATGTGTAAGATCAGTTTGAGATAATGAATTCAAATCCATCCGAAGCCAGTCCTATTCCTCCTCTCGTGGTTAAAGCTCTAAATATTTCGAAATTTGAGGTAGAAAATTGAATTTTGACATGCATAGTCCAGTCTAGTTTCAATTCGTAGTCCATTTGAAAATAAGTTTGTTTCATGTTTAAAATAGAAGGTGGACTGAGCCCTGAAATATTTTTACTAGTCGTTTCCGAAACCAAGCCATTGAAAATTCGCGGCATACAACTCGAATAAGTGCCGGAGACACTCAACTTTGAGTAGAATAACAATGCCGTCAATTTTGAATAGAAAAGCGAGTTATGGCAACGCCTTGTGCGGTTGTACGCGTTGTCTACGTTCTACTTTTAGAAGATGATTTAAATGCAGGAACTAGCGAATGCTCAAAATATTAGGCTTCTAAAGAATATCATACATAGCAGCAACAATAGCAACGTGTCCGAAGTCCTTTCTACTTTAAAGGAACATTTTAAAGATGTTTGGCCAAAGTTACACATCCTCAGAATTCTGAAGCAACTATTTTTATGCCTAAAGACTTAACTGACTATAAATAACTTTTTGTCGATAAAATCAAGAAACGTCCATTCAACTATCCCTATGAAGTGTTATTGCGAGACACAACAGTTCCCAAACAACAATGAATAATAGATTGGATTAAACCGACTTTCATTGAAAATAAAACGAAGGCTTAAAATGACGAGAAGGCAAAATAAAAAAAAAAAGTGAAAGGAATATAACCGACTTATTTAAATAAATAATTTTACATATTAATAATTTTTTTAGAATATATCTATATTCATAATAACGTGGAATGTAAAAGAATAAAAATATAATCAGGTTCCTTTTAATTTAATGCTACCGTATAGACGAGGGATAAGACTCGCGAGTCTCAGGTTGATGGCTTGAATCTCGATGCGGTAGACTACGTTTTGTAAGCATTTATTTAATACATATATACATTTATATACATATATATATATTTGTATATATATAGATATATATAGGCATATATATATATATTTATATATATTTATATTTTATTTTTATTTATTCAGTTCTGGCTACAATAAGCTTTCGGAGAAATTTAACAACACTTTTAGGATTGAAAGCTGAAAGGTTCATTTGAAACAAAACAGTTTTTCGTTCTTATTATATATATATTATTATTATATTACTATTATATATATATATGTATATATATATATATAAATGAAATATAAAATGAAAAAGTATAAAATATAAATCTTCGTAAAGGAGGGGTATTGCGGAGTACCTCTTATGTGTATCTTAATTTAGTATTTTTTTATTAAAAATTTTAGTGCATCGATTTTAACGTGAGTTTTTGATTTTCATTTTATATTTCTTAAAAAATTGATTTTTATAATTTTATCAACGGTAATAGGAGAGCAACAGCAGGCATAGAAGCACTTTTTGCAGGCGCTTCCGGAAATCGCGTTGAATATCTTTAGTGTTCCGTCTTTTGAATCGTTGGTCATCAAAACCTACATCCCCTCATTATGTTATGTTATGTTTTGTTAAAATGTGAATTTGGAAGTAGGTCTTGCGACCGTACCTTCAAATTGTGTTACTAATATTGAACAAAAAATCGGGACAGGAAATACAATCAATAATAATAAATGAATGTCAACCGAAAACGAAAAGCGTAGACGGTGATAGTTTATGAAATGTTACGTAAAAAAAAAAAAATAACAAATATAGAACGATTTTAACTAAACAGTAAATACGCTTTAATAAACTTTTTTTTATTATCAAACTTTAATCTCTATTTTTCAGTTGTCAGTTACTAGTAGTACTGAAGTGAATGGAAGACATTTTCTACATACCTTTCGTTGCCCCTTACTACTAGAATAATCTATGGTTTGGTTAACTATCCTTGAAGCATAGATTTGACGTATAAATGTTTGTGGATAGTAACTCAAAGTGAAAATTTCGCTTCGTAAAAATCGTATATTTCCCACAATGACACTTTGACTTCACAATCATAAAGTGTGCGATTTTTAGCTTGAGTGAAAACAGGAGCAATTAAACAAAATTATCGTAATATGGCACCAAAATGTAAACACTGGAATGACAGCATGAAAAAAAGTTTTTTAAAAAACTTCCTACCAAGTAGTACATACACTTTCGCACATATTTTTGGCTAAATTTGTTTCAACCAATAAGTTCCTGCAAGTATACGACGAACAAATAGTGAATGTGCTCCGACTTCAAAATCAATTTATGCTTGCTCAAGGCCCACGCATACCATACATGAGATATTGAAGTAATTTTAGAAAAGCATATGAAAACTAAAACAAAACCAATAAAAGTAACAAAAGTTGCAAAACTTGTTTAAAACGAAAACCATGTTTTAATAAATGAACAAACCAACAAATGTTAAAGGTGACGACGGGCTTTCAACACGCAAGAGTGGTAGGGCAAGAAAGCAGAAATACGAGTTTTTTAAAGTTGGGAAAAAAAGTTTAGCTTAAGCGGTATTTTTTTTTTGCAAATTAGATATGTTGGCCGACCACATTACTGCTATCAGTTTGTGTAATTTCGCATACGAAGTTGTTGTTGATGTTGTTGTTATTTTTGTTTGCATTCATTTCTCGCAAAAATTTTTTTCAGTGTGCCCTGCTCGATTCTGATTATTCAAAGTTTTAGCGAAACTTTTGCAGATATTCTGGAAACAAAATTGTTTAGACTTAGGCCGAACTTAAGAAGTATAATAAGCGAAGAGCGCCAAAACGCTAGCAGTTTACAATTAGATGTAACCACAAAGTGAAAACCCCGCCGTTTTTGACGACTAGAAAACAATCAATACTGACATTGACTATAGAAAGCCATGCCAATGTAAACACGAAGAAATAGAATAGAATAGAATAGCACGCCGGAACCGGGATTCATCTGAAGAGGATACTTATCTATTGAAAGCTGACCTAATAATTCGCGAATTATATAGAAAGTCATCAAATCGCGAAGTCCTTGTTGGCAAATTGATTACTTATACCTTTTCATTCCATATTAATAATTATTAAAACATATTAACAAGTACGAAATTTATATTCGGCTGGGGTCGAATCTCGCATACCCGGAACCGTTAAAACTCGTAGTGCCGAATGATTTTATTTGTCGTCATAAAAAAGTGAATAAAATGATAAAATTTATCTTCCACCTTTTAGGTCACTAAAGGCTATTGTTAAGAAAAAATTAATCCACCATAATTAATTTACAATTCCCTCGTTGATATTACTAATAAAAAATTAATATGCCAGGTCTTGCTATCAATCGTAATTATTTTAGAATCGACCCATTTTTAGGCAGATGACATACCTACCTTTGAAGAATGTACAAAATAATTTTAAACATTCCGTCTTGTTGCCTTAATTATTATTAATTACTATTAATAAGCATAAAAAATGGCGAAAAGAAAATTTAAGCATTTGTAACTTTCTGCGGTCATGGACGATTTTTCTTATCACACCAAGAATAGACTTTTTTGTGAAGTAAATGCGGAAAATTTCAATTTGCTTTCTTCCATAGTTCGTCAGTTTGGCTACATGGTGCTAGATTTGATTTTTTCAATTTAAATTTTGATTAAAAATATACCTCTTAAATTTTAGGCCGCTGGATAGGTATTTTTCAATATTATAATCAAAGTGACAAAACTAACCAACATTATTTTTAAGTGGCGAGCATAAGTATTTCATAATATGTTTATGGGACACAGATATTCTTGTTATTACGTAGTTTGATCACCTAATGGATGGAAAGTACACTAAGCTGGATATTTTATATGTATGAATAAAGGGCGTCCGAGACATTTTAAATGAATCAGATACATGTCTATGGCTTTGTATTTTAACTGGCCGTGTGTTTCTTTACAAAAACAATTGCACTGGACTTAAAAGCGAGCTCGTAGCTCGTAAACCATATGGACCTTTGCACATATAGAATGTCGCGTTTTCTGCGCCTTTTACTTCGAACTTTGAATTGTTTCATGGCAGAAGGGAGAAGTGATACTTATCTTTCTTTCTTTCTCTGACGAACACAGCATTTAGCTAATTCCACAAAAATTATTTTCAAAGTCCTATTAATTTCATTGTATACATGTAGTTGCAGTTGCTTTTGTTGAGAAAAGTATATAAGTTTCGATTTTATTTTATGCACGAAAACACATATCTATATGTATAGATATTTATAGTATATATATATATATATCATATATTATTAAATATATTATATATTATTATATATAATATATATATATATTATATATATATATATATATTTTATATATATATATATATATATTATATATATATATATATATATATATGTACATAGATATGCGTGTGTGTGTGTGCGTAAGGAAACAAAAACTAAATGCGCTTAAGAATGAAATGAAAATTTCAAGTTTTCCCAGTGCACATACAAAAATGTACGTATAGGCGAAGCGTTAAAATAATTCTTACAAAAGCGTTCTTTGCTGGTACTTACATATTTACAGAAATACTCTACTTTCAAATATCAAATACCAGAAGCTTGAGGAACATTAAGTGAATTTTCTGTTGCCCTCCGAATTTATAACCCATAATATATGCCCATTTTAGTTAATCTCAAAAATTTGTTCATAATATGCTTTGAAAATGCATTATTTTTACACCAACGTCTTAGGATAAGTGGCAGTAAACAAAGCGTTAGCCTTACAATAGTTACTTTCCTTCCGCAGTCGTCCTGAACAGATAAAATTGAATAGACATCCAAAAAAACATACTGGACAACGCTATTCACTAACTTACAATGAATATGAGTTGCAAGATAAAGAAAGAAAAAGCCTTTAACCCTTTAAAAGTAAGATCAGTGGAATCAGCTGCTTGAGAGCTTTCAGCTTACGTTTTTTGGTCAAAAATTTTCTAATTTGCTGTAAAATGTTATATTGACTTGAAAATGAATGAAATATTTGAAGAAATACGCTATATGATGCTTTTTTACTATGAAAAAGCTAAAAAGGTTGTAAAAAAATTTGTGAAGTGTATGGTGAGAATGTTTTGAGTGAACAAAGAACCAAGGAGTGGTTTGCTCGATTCTGTTTCGGGAATTTCGCTGTCAAAGATGCACCTCGCAATCACTGAAAAAGTCGATGACATTTGGTTAGAAATCCCAGTAAAAATTCCGGATATTTTTCAATATGACCTAACATTTATTCCTAAAGCAAATTGACCAAGTATCCCTTGAAAGTAGCATGTAAAATTATATTCACTTTCGTGTCGTCAGTGTTTGTTAGATATTTAGGTAGGAAGCCATGCAAAAATAATCGCCGCTTCTATCATTCGAGCAAGCAGTCTCATCTTTAGGTGTCATGTTTGCATAAACCTCAGAAAAATAAAAGAAAAACATTTAGATATTTGAGTGAACATGCAGTTGCAGATAGGAGGTATCTACCAATGGTAAACTTTGCATAGAAAACATGAAACATGGAAGATATTCGTATGCAAATGCAACAAATGGCAGAAAACATGATGAAAAACGACAATAGAAGAACGAAAATGAATTATAAACTCTTTGCACGAACATTTTAGAAGATGTGCAAACAATTGTTGGAAAAACCAATACGTACGCACGTTAGTGAAATAGAATGGCACATACTCACGTACAAATTACTACTCACATTTTGTCTGACACTCATGCATGCATACGTAAATGTTTTCCTTATAAAGAAAAGATGATTTGTTTACTCACACATACCGTTATGTGAACTTGTGTGAATGTAAGTATAAAAAAAGTTTCGCAAGAATTGCGACGAGTTGGTCTTTTTGTTTCTATTTATTATTGTATTATTTTACACGAGTTCTATTTTTGCATATACGGTTGCATGTGTGCGCGCATGAATGAGCACAAAACATGCATTTCACTATTGTAACATCTTATATCCTTACTTGAGTACAACTATATGTGTATGTGTATGTGTATGTGCCTATCTGTATGTAGTCACATGTACACATCTGAATGCACATAAGTGTTTCGTTAGCCATTGTTGCGCGTTCGGTTTCACTTCCGCTGTAAATGTCGCTTTTGATGGATTTTTATTGTTTTCACGCGTGATATGCAGTACTTTTATGTTTCGCTGTTTAGCGACGTTTAGATATCTAAGCGCAAACCAGCCAAAGGATATATATTATAACGGTTGTGTGCATATGTAAGCTTTTCAAAAGCATCGTTTTTCGCACAAATTGCACTTTGCTTCTTCTTCTTTCACTTTCCATTTATACATACTAGATATATACATTCTTAAATTGAATATATTTGTGACTGTGCCGTTGTACTAAATTATGATCTAAAACTAAAACTGAAACAAGTGAAAGAGTTTACATTTCTTTTAGAGCGCATCTTGTCCGTTTAATAAAGAAAGCTACAGTTGTTTGAAAAAGAGGGACTACACTAATAGTACGGTTAAGGAACGTTCAGGGTATGTACGAAAGGAAGCAATGCGACTCAGAAAAAGGGTACAGGCAAGTCTTACGTCCAAGCTTCACTACGGTAACTGAAGTCATTATTTTAATTTTCGGTAATTGATATCTTACAAAGTTGCTAGAAGAATGTCGCTCCGGAAATTCCACTCAATTCTTATTAAGTAAAAAATGAAAAAAAATCTAAAGAATTTAAAATTTTGTAAGAAAAGTAAAGAAAAATAAGAACCAGTGTCTTTCTATGAAACGCAATGTTTCAATTAACTAATTCCTGCGACGCCATTTCCATCTTTCTTTAGATATGTTAGCGGATAGTGATATCTGCATTCATTGTGGTGGACGGGTATAGAAACGAAGAAAGGAGCAGAGACAGATCGACAGGGAAAGAGACAGAGAAAGAGACGGAAATCTGGACAGAGATTTTTTAAGCGTTTCTCCTACATCTTGAACAAATGATATTACATGAAAAAATCTTCGGGGAGGTCGTTAACTCGGTTCTAATGGTGTTTATAAAGTAAGCTTCCATTTCAAATGAACTAAAACTTGAAATTTTCTTTATAAAAATATTTGGAGGTTTTCTTTGCTATGTTTGTTATTAATTTTTAGTCATTACTTTAAAAACGATACGGACGGATTTCTTAATTTTCAATAATTCAATTCAATGCAAATTCAACCAAAAAGGTTTTTCGAACTAAATGATCAAGCAACTGAACAGATATCTTTTCTTATGTAGCCATCTTTCTTTATATAGGTTGAGAATGCTTGGTCCAGGATGTTGGCGACGGTTTCATGTTATTGCTTCAAGTTTGCTAATATGTCACTCACCTAACCACCATTAGGTGGGCTTTATCTTTAATCATATACTCTAATATTTGATATATTAACTAATATTAGCACCGGAGAAGAAGGTTTTATTTGACTTGCTTTCTTATCAGCATCAAAATCCAATCATGCTGCAATTTTTCACTTTAACTTTAATTTTTTTTTTCTGCAATGATGCGATGTGCCAGCGTGAAATTTCTTTATTTTTAAAATGGCGGCCGCTACCTTGTAGTGTCAACGGGAAAGAAACCTTGTAATGAACTACTCACAGAAATTTACATAATGAGACCGTCAGAAAAGAGATAATATTTTAAAAAGTAATAAGCAAAGGGTGGAAAATAAATTTAATCCAAGTTACGTTTTTGCAACTCTACATAAATTATTGGGGCATGTACAAAAATCGAATTTCTTACAAATTAAAGCAATAAGCGTCCCAAGCTTTTATGTTGAAGCTTTTATGCTTGAGCACCAAAACAGATTTTCCGTCGTTTAGTTCACGTAAATAAAACCTTATTTTAAACAAAAAATTTTACGCCAGAACGAATGCTAAGTGCTTCTTATTATATTATCGCTTTACATAATGGTTTATTTGACTGAATTATGTTCAACATTGAAATCTCTTCTACTTGCTTGCATTACTCTTCCAGGAATATTTTATTTATTACTCCATTATTCAAAGATATTCAATAAACTTAATTGCATCCATCGAAAACGAATGAAAATACCTAAACCTTACGAATTGCAGCAGTTGACTGGACAATTTTCCTTCATAATCAATTCCGTCACCAGAGAAGCAAACGAATTTTTAAAAAAATGATAAAACCATCCAAAAATGTTGTATACAAACTGATATAACTCTGTACCGCATACTTTTATAAAATTGCACGACAAAAAAAGACAATTTAAGGAATTTCAATAAACGTCAGAAGTGAAATAAGCATCACAAGCTGGTGCTTTTTATCACAGGATGTCATATTGAAAGCGCAACCAACGGCAAGCGACTATTGTAAGGAAATTCGAAAAACCAGAAATCAAATAAAGCTCAATTTGTGTGACAGAAAAACTTCAACTATACCAAGAAATTCTAATGATATTGAAAAAGTTTCAAGAAAACCAAGCGTCAAAGGAAAATCGTGATAGATCGTATTTTCATAACCAAATACCGATGTAACAAAGTCTCTGTCTTAAGCAAAGGTAGGATATCTTTCAAGGTCTTTCCTAAACAATTTCTTTGTCAAAGAAATACTAAACAACCTAAGGCCTTCATGTTTACAAACCAAGCTTTATAAGGCTTGTACTTTCGACCAGAGTAACACCAATTATCAAAGATCATGGATAAAAACGAGATATTCTAACACTACCCCACATTTTAAAAGATCGAAAGTATATGCATACACTCCGATGATCCGTCATTAAATTATTCAGACAAAAACAATAATTCAATGTTATACGAATGTTTAAATATTTTAAGGACTTAAATTTCGGGGTGGGGCCTATCGGATCTAGAATGCTCGGCACGAAAATTTCTTCGTGCCAACATTCTCCAAAATGTCAACAATTTATTTACGTCCAAAACAAATATCTTAATTAAAACAATCGATGCAAACATCGCTGCACTAATTCGTGCTCGTACGTACTAGCCCACGATTGCGACGTCCGCGTATATTAGTACAAAGGCTCTGTCGATGTGCTTTTGCCTCTCTTTGTATTTTCACACGCTCGCAAATATAAACATATTTCAGGCCATTTGGGAAATTGTTGCCATGTTCGGTTACACTGTTGAATACCACCAAGAATGGTCATATCGCATTGTGATTTGAACCCGTTAACACCCACTTAGTACTCGTGACTCTTATCTACTCGGTTAAGCAATAGCCATTTATAAGAAAATATGAAATAAACAAAAAGCTGCTCCCACTTTCGCTTCTCGTCTTATAGTGGATAAGTGTCCACCGAATTGTTAGTAAAAGTAAAGGGGCATTGTATAATAATTTTGGGTAGTTTCTTTGTTCAATATACTGTCCAAGAATAGTCGTTACTTCTCACATCTTGTATGGAAACATGTTTACATCTATACAAGTAGATTTTGTTGTATAAAGTATGTTGGTATTATATCGCATTATGCCACATGTTACATATGCTAAATACTTTTACATAACATATATAGATATTATACTGCATTATTTCCCATTAATTTCCCATCTTATTCAAAGGTATTACTCTGAACAAAGCCTTAGCACATACACGCACAGCTAAGTTATTCTAAGTTATAACAGAACTAAGTTATTCTCTAAGCTCGAATAGAACTAAAAGACTCTGAACTGTGTCCTTTACCGCACTTATAGATTACTCTCTAAGTTGTACTCAAAGCTATACAAAAAACTTTTGTCTTACTCTAGCACTTACCATGTTCTGTGTGCATTTAAAATCGCCACTCAGCTAAGTTATTATCTAAACATTAGTATATAAGTCTTTCCTTAGTTATTCTGCAGCAACCAAAGCTAGAATCATTACCTTATAGACACTCGACTCGAAGGGAAAACCTAGCTTTAAAGACTTTCAGTTTGAAGGGAATCTTTGCTCTGTTCGTCCGAAACGATGCCTCCAAAATAAGAATATGCAGTGGCATCATTATCTAATAGACTTTCGGCTCGAAAGGATACTTGACCCTTATAGACTTTTAGTTTGTAAGCAATAATTTTCCTGTCCTTCGGAACGAAGTCTTTAAGATAAGAGCGTGTACTGGCATCGGAGCCTTATAGGCTATCAGTGCGAAAAGAAACCATAACCTTATAGAAACCTCTTTGTCTGCCTGTTGAACTCGGTAATAGAGAACAAATTTCAAGTCACGAAGCACAGAATGCTTAATACAGTGCACGCGAATCAAGTACGCATTAGCATTTGTTGGTAACAAGGTAAATTCTCCCTTGTAATTTTCCTGCTAGTATTTTGTCATAAGTATCTTAATCCTAAATGAATTTTCGGAAAAGAAACTTCATAAGCTTGCGTATCATCCTATTACACATTGCACATTGTAGCTGCAAACACGAAGGTCCTTTTAGGTTTATTAATAAATTTTTGGAAAGAATCGTCGGAAAGCCCTGCATTATATCCTAGCCAGACAACCGATTTTTTGAGGCTACCCATCCATATTTGGATAACAAACAACAAGTCATCTAACAGTGATGTTTGCCTTCACCAGGGAAGCTGTGACGTTTGTGATGGTGTGCAGAGCTTAGACTTTATTTGTACCACCTGGCTACCCCAGTTACACTCGCAAAGAAATAAGAGAACATTTAGATATATATATGATGAAAAATAACTAACGGCGTGGCTTATCTAACAGTCTCATAGCCTGTTAGTATTATCCGTCTATCCGTTAGTCCATGCTTAGGTATCTCTTGATCCGTTATGTCATTGCGTTTCTACGCACACACACACACACACACACACAAATTTATAGGACGTGTTCTTAAGTGCTCCGTTTATATCATAGGCGATTGTTATTAGAAAACTACTCCAGGTAAAATTCTTTTAGTGAAAAGGAAACTAAACGATATTCAAAAGTGCAACAGTGCTTCTGATCGTTTTTAATTACATATAAACGCAATAAACTATAGCGTGAAAGGGCAAATTTCGTTTCTCTTTACTTTTGTCTTTCCTTTCTTTTCTGTGGGTTCACTCGCTTTCGTGTTCAATTGGGGGTCATTCAATGGCACCGAAGTAAATAAACAAAAGAAAGTGAGCAAATTATAAAAGGACATTACCGTCTATTGCCGCTATAGAGCAACCCTGTGCATTTGCGGGGGTATTTTATAATGTCAAGCAACAGCACAGACTTACTCCTTGCTGTTCAAGGACTAGGTTAGAGTAGCATGGCTGGGGGCGACATTAAATTAATAAGCAGTATTGGTCAACCCTTCACCGATCGAGGGCCGCAGAGGGACAGAGGTTAATAATAAAGTAAGTACATAATCGTAGAAAATAACGCCAACGACAGCAACACACATACATAAACATACTCTGCACACACAAGAAACAAACTTACATACAAGGCCTTTACAAACACACACATACACAAGTAGCTATATACAAACCCATTTAAACATACACACAAAAACACACGCACACAAACATATACACACAATATACATCCATACACACACAAACATAGGAAGAATTCTCATACATTTCCATACATACATACACAAGTAGATAAATACAAATAGCCCGATATGCAAAACTATATATATACGATTATGTATATACGTAAGGTATACATAACTGCGTAAAAGTTTTACACAGTCAAAAACTAACACGAAAATCATGCCGGCCAAAACCAGAAATAAAGGGACACCTCACACGCACAAGCCATGCGGGAAAGTCCGGAAGTGTGACTCGATTCGTTCAAAAGGAGCACTCGAGTCCAACGCTCACCTGAGAAACTGGGCAGGAAAACAACGCAGGAGAGAAGTCAGTCCTCACCGCCGACTCTTCAGGATAAGTCACTGATGATAAAGAAAGGCGAAATTCATTTGTCGAGCTAGGAGAGAAAATTGGAGAACTCATAGAAATGATGGCCCCAACTCCTTCCGCTCCTGCCAGGCGTACCATTCATCAGCCGATGAGGGATTTGGTAGATATGCTGGCTATGCTCCATAAAAAAGTCGCGAAAGAGCTAGGAAATCAAATGCCAAAAAAGCGGTCAGAGATGGCACTACCCAGACCGAAAAGGGAAGCAAAATAGACGCTGCGAAAAGGCTCAGAGAAGAGGGATCAGCGGATACTACTCCTACGAAAAAAAGTAAGCGGACGGACGATGGGATAAATATCAATAATGACGCGCCATAGCAACCAAAAAACGCTAATGAAGAGTGGACAGTGGTCCAAGCAAAAAATAAAAAGGTCAAGCCAATCAAATTGATAAGTAAGCCAGATGCGATTGTAATCAAGTAAACGGGCACTACGTCTTATAGCGATATGGTGAAAAAAGTTAAAAATGATGCTGAGTTGCAAAAAGTCGGCGAAAATGTGACCAGAATAGGGAAAAGTGTGAAAGAAGAAAAAAAAACTGCTTACCAGCAATTGGTGGCAAAAGCGCTCGGCCAGGAGGCTAGTGTCAAACTAATGACAAACAAAGATTGATTGTAAAGACCTAGATGAAGTGACCTCGGCGGATGACTTAACGGCCATAAATGCGAGTTTCAGCAGCTTGAATATCAAGAATGACGCAGTCATGTCAATCAGGAAGCCGTATGCCGGCACACAAACAGCAACTCTAACAGCCCCAACAAAAAGTGCTAAAGAGTTACTTGAAGCCGGGAAAATCAAAGTTGGTTGGGTAGTAACCAGTATCACAGAAAAATCCGCAGTACTGATGCTATAGATGTTTAGAGGAAGGTCACATCGCTAGAAACTGCAAAGGAAAGAAAGATTAAAGCAAGTGCTGCCTAAAATGCAGCCAAGAAGGTCACCGAGCAAGAGATTGCACAAAGAGCCCGTTTTGTGCGATTTGCAAGGAACAAGGCAAGCCTCATGATCATCAACTGGCCGACAGAAGTTGCCCGGGAAATACACGCGGCACTATGAAGTGCATATAAATTAACATAAACCACTGTTGGGCTGCACAAGAGGTGCTAAAACAGGACGTCAGAGAACTCTCAATTGGCATAGTAGTCTTGAGTGAGCCATACAAGTTAGGCTCCGGAAACAGGTGGGCACTGCAGCCTTTTGGCAATGCAGCTCGCATACGCCAACCATGACATTTATCTCAGCAGGGGAGGGCTACGTTTGTGTTAAATATAAAGAGGTTTACCTTTCGCGCCAAGTACAATCCACGCGGACTTCGAGAAGCGTATAGATGAGCTATGTACCGACGCAAGGGGGAAAACACTGACAATTTTCGTCTGCGATTTTAATGCCTGGGCGACTGATTGGGGTAGCAAGTGGACGAACGCTAAGGGCAGAATAGTCGGTCGTGGCTCCGCGATCGATACTACCATGGCCAGCAATCCATTGGCCTTGCGCATAGAATGGGGTATTAGCATCATCCATGCAACATCAGTGACCATGTAGCAATAATCTGGGAACTACAGCAGAGCCAGCGGGCGAACAGGGTAAAACTTCCTCTCAGGGATCCCAATTGGAAACCAGACTCTTTAGACAAAGAACCTTTCGCGCTTACGTTGGAAGAAGCAGAACCCAGAAACTAAGCTCAGGCTTCCGCAGCGGAGCTTATAGCGCGGATTATAAAAGCCTGTGATGTTTCAATGACAAGTTGCTTCTATAAGAGCAAGGAGCCAGTATACTGGTGGACAGACGAGATAGCCGAGCTAAGGGCTCAATCCAATAGAGCGAGGCGTGTCTACCAAAAATCGAGGGGGACTAGTGCTTATCTCAGCCACCAAGAAGAGTTCAAACTCAGGCGAAAGCTTTTTAAAAAAGCGATTATGGTCAGTAAGAAAAACTGCTTCCAGAACCTTATTAACGAGATAAATGAGGACCCATGGGGTATGGCATGTAAGTTGGTAATGAAGAAGCTAAAATATTCAGACAAACCAAGCTTTGCAGACTTCGTGAAAGAAATAATCGCCACCCTGTTTTCCCAGAAAACTATGTTTGTATATGTGTCACTGATTGAGGTGAGAAATAATATATCTAGAAAACGAGTGGAAGGCTTGCTAAACGAATTTCGTCAAAGTGAAGGTGACGGTGACATTGAGAATAATCTGCTTTGTTTAAAAAATGAAATTATTTCCAAAAACCAAAGCATGTTGTCTCAAAAAAAAACTTTGAAGACAACTTTAAGAAGCAGGAAAGAAGAAGATGGAGGTAAGTTGTTTCTATAATCTAGAAATTTCATATTTTATATATCATATTTATATTTTTTAGCTTCAGTGTCATCTTTCACAAGCAGGAACGGTGGAGATTACCACAGCTGTTGCCAATTTGCCAGCAGATGAGAAAAAGTCGACTGTAAACGTTGAATGTAAACAGACCGACGTCGGGCATTCGGCTTTAAATGTTCCAACGATGATTCATAGAAATTGCTTCTTGTCATTAAATCCCAAATTTAACACCAGAAATAAGCCAGAAGGATTATCTACTCCAAAAACAATGAGTAATACTTTAAGGTTAACCAATGAACTCTGTGAGATACCCAATAAAAACTTAATACAAACCGAGACTACGGCACTCGAATTAGGGAAGTTTATTAAAAATGCTGTTGAAACAAGTATACTATGCAAGAGGAAATACTTGGGAATAAGACGTGCTCTTTATAGTTCGAAGAAATAACAATGACAAGAAAGAGAATTAATTTTACTTCTAGCGTTTTAGTTTCATATATATATATATATGTATGAAGAAGCCTGGAGTATAGCCTGAATATAGCTAATATAATGGAGGTACAATTTTTCCAAGCATGTTGCTCACGAATGCTTTTTTTTTCTTCATTTGGGTTAAGATGAAATTAACTTCTCTTCTGTGTTTCCTTCCCATCCATTCTTCTACGTTTGGGATGGGTGTGTATGCCCACATTCGTTAATGTTCGCGGGTTCAAATCTTAAGCGCGTTGGAGTTTACTTTGTTCGAAGCTATAGAGAATGCTCAGTCCGTAAAGGGATTGGGCACACATTAACGTCCATTATCTTTAGGACGTCAGTGTATGCAACATCTAGATGGACTTGACCTTTTATTATACCGATCGATTCAGAATCTAAACTTGTCTGTCCGTCTTGTTCTTTTGTGTTCAACCGCCAGGTAGCCGACTTGTTCTGACCTAAACACGAACGTTGTTAAAAATAGTTCGGGTTGCTACTTCGGGTTGCAACTTTTTCGGCCACTTCCAAAATAAGGCCTTATTCTCAAAGGTTGTTAGATGAAAAACAGTAGTGACCAGTGGCTATATAATGCTTTTACGGTATAAGGCTTTTACTTGCTTTTAAGATTTTTTCGATGTGTTGAGACGCCACCACCATTGTCGGCTTCCACTCGGTTTAAATTTTCCCGTTGTTCTGAGAAAGGCAAAGGTGAAGTTTGTACACAATGTCGAAATGACATGAAGTTTTGACAAACAGCGTTTCGTGATTGTCACTTCTCCAAAGTCATATGGATTTTCTTTTAGCGACGACACCTACATTTCAAACGCGAGGAATTATCGAGTGATGTATTGTGGCAATCGACTTGTAATTAACGAAAAAGAACAAATTTCCAATGTTTATACTTGGTGCTGCAGATGCGTGTACAGTTTGCTATTTACTTCTGGTTGAAAAACTCCTTCCGCACCTTTTTCCTAAGGTCCACAGAATTTTGTTGGAACTTTAGGCGAAATATCGTGGTTTTTAAAAACTTTTCTTTTTTTTTTTACTTATTTAATTTTTTTTGTGCAAATGTTATCTGAACCTTGTCACCTTATGATGTATTGCCTTTATTAACTTTATTGCTGTAAATGTATGGTAATTGTTTTGTTTCCCACATTCAGTCCGGAAGTATTTTGTATACATATTACCCTGAAAAATAACTCAAGGTAATCTCACCGGACCTGAGGAGATTGTTGCCATTGCAAAGGAAATAAAAGACAAGAAAGCGCAGGGTCTTGATGGCATGCCAAAATGCACTATTAATTAAGCCATGTTGGCAAGGCCTACTATGTTTGCGAGAACTTTCAACGCCTATTTGAAAGAACAAGTCGGATATTGCGAATTCATACCGCCCTATTTGTCTATTGGATGCGATAAGCAAGGTGTATGAAAAGATCATTCGAAATCGTTTAGAAGAATCACTGGAGAGCTCTAAAGGGCTGTCGGACTTCCAATTCGGATGGAAGGCAACAAAGAGTATTGCTTATTAATAGCATTAGACATTAAAAATGCTTTCAACTCAGCAAACTGGTATTGCCTCATAGCTGCCCTACAGGAAAGAGGAGTCCCACCATATCTCATAAATATAGCGGCTAGTTGTTTTACTGGTAGGAAACTCCGATACGTGCAGAGAAAGGCTGATCACTGGAGGCGTACCTCGGGGATCAGTACTAGTCCCTACATTGTGGAACGTAATGTATGACGATATCCTGAGCCTACCTCGCCCTGAGGGGGCATCCATCGTTGCTTTTGCTGACGACATAGCGATAACTATCGTGGCAAAAACTTTGGCGGGAATTATCACTACAGCGAATAAAACCACCGACATGATCAAGAGGTGACTGCAGTCAGTGGATTTAGATCTGGCGGAAGAGAAAACAGCCGCAAATATAATGAGAAAACAAAGACACGAAGAGCGTCAGCGTAGTAAGTAGTGCTTAAACGGCAACTCTTGCTGTGAAGGTATATCTGAGCGGTCGTGCCACAGGGTAGGGAATAGGCGGGGTGGTTTTTAGCGGGTTAAAGTTTCGCACTGCCCTCATGGGCGCCTGCTGATGGTTTTCCACCTCACAAAAAAAAAAATACTCATTTATACTTCATGGTCGCGAAACCTATCATATATTTAGTTCATGTTTGTCATTTTTTTCGTCGTTTTTTTTTTTTTAATATTGCTTCTTAAAACTAATGTGATTTATTTCTTACTTGTTGTGGTCCTCTTTCTCATTCCTTTCTCATCATAATGCTTTCCTTTGCCAATTGACGCAATCTTATGGTTCCTTGCTTTTTATAAACGCCTTCATATGTTTTCTTTCGGATTAGGCCACTTCATCGATTATTTACATTCTTAGTAGGACTAAGTTTTATTTACCACTTTTTGGTAAGACGTTTGCTTAGTTGAATTTAAGTGTTAATTTCCAGTTTTAAGGATACGTTTTTACTTAGGCTTAAGTTTTAATTTCCAATAATGTGGTTTTACTTGTGCTTGAGTCTTAATGTCAACTTTTCACAAACTTTTGTTTCATTCTTTCTTTCTTAGGTTTAAAATCTTAAAACAAATATATATAAAATTACATTATCCGCATTAAATTCAACTAACTTATACAACTTTATTTATGAGTTAAATTGATATAACAAAATTTACTTTAATTTTTTTGATGATTACTTTGTCGATTTTCCATGAAGTAACACTCTGAGCATGCTGAGCTGCTATACAGGCGGACTTCAGACTTTGTTCTCTTTTCATAAATAGTGCTACTATGTGAGCAGAAAATTATAACAAGAGATCTTTATTAACGGAATTCCGTTTTTATGAATAACTCTACTCTTTTTGTGAAGACCATTGGCAAAGCCGACCGATCGAAATCCTCTACACTCATATACGCGAACGTTACACGTTCCACATTACAACTGAGCACAGCTGACTCCCCCAAACGGGGCGCCATGAATATTTAGCTATGTCGCCGACATCAATGGTTAACTTCTGGATATCGGAACGCATCCACTTATAAACAAACATTAGCATTTGGCAGCTGAAACAAGAAACTTTGCAGTGTGCGCTTGCATGCAACTTAAAAATAATACCTCCAAATGAAGGAAACACAGTTTCATTTAGATTCGTACCGAACGGCTTAAAGTCTTTCTTAGAAAGGGGGTATAATTGTTCACACATCCAACATGGATGTGTATATCTTAATGGAGGAAAAGCGGATAAGACTGCTCCTAATTTTTACACACATGCCAGAGTCCTGAATTTGCAATATGATTAGCTTGTAATTACGTGTTTGGCATGACGGAACATGTATATTAACTTCTTTTAACCTTCTTTTAATAAAAGGAATATACGACGCAATCACATTCGATCGCGATATGAAATTTTTTGGACTTTTCACCAGATCTTACAATGCGTTTACTTTACAAATACTCGTGTGAATATGAAGATCAAATCGCAATTTTTAATTTAGCCTAAAAATGCGTTAATTCTAAAATGAATGCGGTAGTGACCGCGACTTTTTTTTTCTTAATAATATCGGCGATGTGGGTATTAAATAAAAGAAGTTAGAGACTAGAATGCGAAAAGCATAGTGGTAGGTACGCGAGATTCGGCCCGCGCCGAATTTCTTAATTGTTTAATGCTTGCATTTGATTGCATTTAATAACATATTCATAAGCGTACCACTTGGTTTTTGTCTTTCTTTTCTATTCTTTTCTTTGCTTTGTCTTTGTGGGTGCACGCTGTGCTATGCATACACTACACGTGCATTTAACACACCTTCTGCTACTGTATTATTATTCTTTTTGAGGGGCTTTACATTTTTTCTCCTAAGTAATCGCTGTTGCGTATAGGCATTTGTTTATTGCTTGCTACGAGCTTGTCATGATAAACAATTTTCTTTTCGTATTAGAATCGATTAATATATTCTTTTCCGAATTTTTATTGTACATACATACGCATTCCAAACCGTTTACAGATTATTGTAGACACGTTTATTAATCCTAAGCTGCCTGTTGCGAATTTGCTAAAGCAAATTCTTATAATCGTCAAACTCTTACTGCTTCTGTAACGAACACATATCTATGATTGCTTTATGTACATAATCACACAATTGATAGTAATTTCTTACCACTGGGAGTATCATACTCTTTCCCGTGTGATTGATACTCAAATCTACATATTATACTCTTGTTTATTGCACACAGCAATACATCGGAAGATGGTGTAAAAGACTTCGCAAGTAAGTAAATAAATAAACATTCTTGGAAAGTCTTGAATCATACACTATTTCACTATATCTCTATAGTTTTTAATCACTTGCCGACTACCACTCTTAAATAGCGGAATAATAAACCTTTCCTTCAATAAAAGAGGGAAAGAGCCATTTTTCCGCTTTCGTTTATGATTCAACTTTTGCTCAATTTCTTACTATCCAACTGGCAAGTAAACTAGGGACAGCAAGTGCGGAAACTGTTAAGATTTTAAATATGTCCAACGCGAACACACCACTTCACGAAAAAAACTTGGTGGATAACTTCATAAGGATAACTTAATGTATTATTTTGAGAACAGCTTTGTTCAAAGAAATCTGTAATATTTTCGCCGTTTCATGCATGGACTCAACAGTGGATGTGAAATATTTTTCCTTCTCTTGGAATTTGCAAATGCGTAACAGTGTTTGGAATTTGTTTTTAAATTTTTTTTAGACTATACTTCGCACACATTTCTTTCCCTAACATGACGTAGGCGAGTTAAGGCGCGAATAAATATTTTTTTCAATTTTAAAAACTTTAATTACCTAATTTAATCTTACATGTTTCCAAAATAAATCCTTTTAATAAAAAGCGTTAAAAGTTACATATATTTTTGGTCATAAAGAGTGCTTTCGTTTCACGACGTTACAAAGCATGTTTTTAAAATGACGCAACAATACAAAGAAAAGAATTCTCATTGTCTTCAAGTTATGTTAAGCATCACAAGCGAACATGAAAACAATTTTTATTGAACTGAGGGTTCATGTGCTGCACTAAAGTCCCTCATCGCAGTCTATTCCATCATCTGGCATATAATACCGCAAATCTTCCACCATCACTGTTATATGATTAAAAACGTATTTTCGTTAGGGATTCATAACGAAAGAATGTTACTTAACATATATGTTGAGAACTGGTCGATAGGTATAATCACGCGGAAACCAACAGACAACTCTTGATACCCTTGATTGCTGTATATATTTGTACGAGAGATAGATGTCTATAACTTCTGTGTTTGTTACATTTCCCAGTTCAGCAGCCTGTAGAAGGAAGACGGCGAAGAAGAGGAATAGCAACTGAAATGTCTTACAGTGATTGCATATGACTTACAGTTCCACAAAAATAAATATAAGTATGTGCGGACCTATGTTTATATGTTTGTTCGCATTAACCATTCATGCTTGCTTACAGAACTTGTAGGTGGCTTTGTGCGCGAATGCACACAGAGCAGCATATGCTGTTATTTCAGTTTTCAGCGCAGAAATATGGTATTATGTCACCTGGTTTATTGATATCGTCATATATATATATACACATATATGTACATATGTATTATAAAAACACGCGCATGCACACTTAATAATAGTTTATTGTTCCAGATACCGAGCTGCTATACAAATCGTCAACAATACCGTACAACTGAGTATTTTATTTACTCAGCCATAAATTGTATGGAATCCTTACAGCGCATTCTTACATGATAGGATGGGTTATGGCAAACGTTCGTATTAATGATTTACTTTATTGTATACACATGCGTTCCAATCGTTAGCTAAATAAAATCGAAATCGAAGACCAAGGTTATACGTGCACATGATGGCACGGCGAGAATGTAAGCAATTTGGTCCATATGAGATTTGAGATTTTCAAATAAATGTACGAAAGTAGATATGTGTAAAGTTATGAATATCCGAACAATTACTGAAATATTTTAGAGAACTCCTTAATGAAATATAAACGTAACTTATTTGAATTATGAAGACTTATGTAAACAGAACTTCCATTGACCAAATGAGTACGGCAACCATTCGTGATACAAGGACATACAATACAAAAACTGTAATAAAGTAGATGTTACAACATTTTGGAGACTGCAAGAGCTATGATTGCTAGCCGCTTGTAGACGTTTTTCAAAACATTAGTTTGATTTTCTAACTTTCTTTGGAGCTTTCGAACCCATAACGTAAGTTTTTTCTTAGCGCGTCAGGCACGCCTCTGCCTTTTTTAATGCTATTGATCCTTTTCTGCTAAGTGCAAGCCTTGATGCGTTTTTCTTAAGAATATTAAAATAATAACTTCTATGCCTTCTTACAACTAGCTCCTAACATTTTTATCACTGGGAGTAGAAGCATATTTTCTTAGATTTTCAGGAGAGGGCGTAACTGTAGAGGGGTTAATTCATCGAATACATCTCGCGATATATATAAAACTTGTGTATAATTCCGATTCATTTCAATTATGTAAGTACAGTGTTAAAAGAAGCGGTAGTGTTTCCCGCCATTTTCCAGAAATGATTTGTAGAACATTTATTGCCTAATTAATCAGAGAAACCAGTCACTAACAAATGTCCTTTTACGAGGAAGCTGATCAGTTTTAGTGATTTATATGGCGATTCTGCCTGTGTATACCAGCCAATGCTGATGTGTTGTCCAAATAAATTAGAAAAAACGTAAAGAGGAACATTACAAGATAATGAAAAATAACTTTAAACCGGAATCTATTAAAAGCCCAAACAACCAATGGGGTCATAGCCAAAGCCAACGCCATTTGATGTAATATACACTGGCTCATATAAAGTGATGACATTATCTTTCTTCTCAGTAAACCTGCGAAAATTGTATATATATAATACATAACAACAATATTATAGACATATTGTTATATATATAATACATTTATTATATATAAGACTACTGTTACGCTACCAATATGTGCAAAAAAAAAATTTTTTTTTGTCGGGGTAAGGGTGTATTGTGTATCTTTAAAAAAAAAGTAGATAAAACCCGAATTTATTTTTAAGTATGTTTGCCAGCGTATTTGCTGGCAACACCTATGTCATCGCAAGATCAAATTTCACAAATTGTAATTTTGCTGATTTGTAATTTCCGCATATTTTGTTCGATTCCTTTATGCACTTATACGTAACATTGATTTTATTTTTTTGTTATTGTTATTTTTTTAGTGCTAAGAATTATGTATAAGCGGCAACGAAATGTAAAGATTTTTGCATTAATTCAACTATCGTATATACATGAACAATGCATTCTTTCTTTTAAAAATTTCCTTTTATTCTGCTGGCATACCTGCAGTTAGCGTTCCCTAGCCCCTAGTGTTTCAACTGCCATATCTGTTGCACTCCAATCCTATTCAATTGAATTTCCTACTCCTCCCGACGCTGAATTTATTGCCATTCGGCCGAAAACCGGCGGTAAGCAGCTATTTCCCCCAAATACGGATATCACTATTTATTAAACACATGTTGCCCTCATTTCTGATGTGGTCGAAAAGTCTAAATCTACTGATATAATCATAGCGTTAGGGAACTTCAATTTGCCACAAGTCACTTGGTGTTATATTGATAATGCTGGCGGTATGGTGCCAACTTCAACATCTAATCGATCGAATTGTTAATTTGTCTTAGTTGAGTTTCACGTGTAAGTAAATAAAATATATAAATAAAATAAACAAAAAATAAAAACGCAACCTTTGGTCGAATAGAGCCTCTAAACCGATGAACGAATCAATGCTTTCCAACTTGTGCGGGTCGACGAAATTCTCAGTACTGAATGACTTCCTTCTTAAGAAAGATTTCATTTCATAAAATTTAACGAGGCCATGTAACCAAATTATTTAATTCAATTTGAACGTGACACGATTACGAGTCCAACTAGAAGAAAGAAAACGGTTTAACATCGTCAGCGTACATTAACATCTGGCTAGATTTAATCACCGGGGGGTGATCGTTAATGTATAAATTATACAAAAGGTGTCCTAAGTGGCTGCTAAGCTAAGCTCGAATGGAAAAATATAAGATTTAATAGCAAAAGCTAGATGCTGAGCATCTATCTTTTATATAATTCGCTCAAACAATTTACTCAACTAGCCGATGCCTCTATAGTACTCAACGTGGTGTATATTTCCACGTTTGTGAATTGGAATAAGGAAACTACTCTTCCAACACAAAGGGAGAACACCTTATTTCAAGGACTGATTAAAAATCATTGAAATAACACCACATAGCTCGACAGAGCATGTTTAAAGTGCACATGATGGGATCTCATCAGATTCAGGCGCAGAACTATACTTTAGAGACCTTAAACCATCTAAAAGATTACTTTCTGAAATGACGAAGTTAGGGATTAAAAACCGCTTCTCTACGCACTTTATGTTTATTGAGCTAAGCCAATGTAAATATAATTATGTGCTGTCTAGTCCGTTTAGAGTTGTTTCCAGAAACCTAAATGATGTCTATCACTTAATCTCAATATCGGATTCTTTAAAGTCTATCAAAAGAACTTTGCTTAATGCGCGCGATTTGCCTATGTCGTATTTAAAATAGCTCTTAAAATAGCTTTTTTTAATAGCATCTAACAGCATCGGTTGCCAAGCTTCTGCATGTTTGCGATGGCTTAGGGGTTCACCTGCAATTTCGTTCTGTACTGATTGTGGGGGGCCTCTGCGCTAGTTGTGGACACTCTTTTTTTTTTCTTATTCATTTATATATGGATTATTATTTAATTATTGTTAACATTGCGTTGCCAGTCTTTTTTTCTTTACCTCTCCATATATACCTTATACTAATTTTTAATATTAATTAGCATAAAATTTACTTTTAAGAGTCAATTCAATTCGACTATTAATTTACTTTAGTTGAATTTCATATGTAAGTAAATAAAAATAAATAAATAAATGTTTATAGCGCGTATTTTTTGTCTTTCTTTTCCACATTTCTTTTTTTATCTGTGTATATGTACTTTACAAGCTCCTTTTCTCTCCATTGGTCTCAAAAGAGACGAACGAGCTTCATTATGAAGTATATTCAATTTTAATACAAAACTTTTCGATATTAAATTTTTGAAATTTGTTCCACAGCGCAACTTAACTTTAACATCTTCGGAGCTTTTAGTTCACAAAAAATATGTATATAAAGTTCTCTTGCCCTTCTAAACCTGTCTGTTATTTTCCAGGTCTACCGCATAGATAATATTTACATTTTTATATTTGTAGCATATTTTCACACACACACCCACAGAACCCAAATGGTCAAGATTTGTTAACCGAAATACTAAACCACTAAATATTTTCATACTTTTACCCAACAAAACTATCTTTTTCTCCTTTAAACTCATGCAACACAAAAAAGCATAAAATCAGTGCCTAACTGTTGCCAAATATTTAAGCGGACAAAATTTCGTAGCTAGAGAGTATCAACGTTAAAACCGAATCTTAAATCACTTACAATACGTTGTACTAATGAAACATAAAAGGCGTTTTCTAACATTTTCTTTTTCTAAGATAAGGAAAAGCTCCTCCCTATTAAAATTCCGTCAGTGTGCGCAAAGACCATTATTGTTAAAAGAGATGAAAAGCAAGTGATTGCTGCATTTATATCTCTAATTCCACATGAATGTGTCAATGTGTCAATATTTAATGTACCCGCAATTTCTGGCAAACAAAATCACTACGAGACGCCGGTTTCCCCACTAGAACAGAGTCTGCTTCTCATGTTTAAATTGTTGGCATTTCGAGTTGGATTCCCCTGTATATCCCCGAGGGTGCGGAATTTGATGTGCCGTGTTCTGCGTTTGTACCCACTTCCAATTTTTTATGAATATTGTTACATATGCCTACGTCACAATTAGCTTATAAGGAAAAGAGAAAAAAAACGAGCACTTATTGACGTCAATGGCGAATGACGAATTTCTGCTTATATCTCTTTACTATAAACTCCAACCTTCCGTATCGCATATGTCACGCCATGTCAAAGGCAGGGAAGAGTTGAGCTGAAGTCAGACCGGAAAGTAGTGGATTTTCAATGACTAGAACTTTTGTAATAAACCTGAGATACTAATATAGTTAAGAGAATTTTAATGGTCAACATTACTGCCGCTGCCGTTCGAAGGCGCTGTTATTATGGGCAGCTACAAAATTAGTGAACTTAATTGCAATATTTTGCACGCAACGTCGAAACTTTACATGAGGAAAGAAACCAAAATCAAAAGTAATCGAAGGAACGTGAGAAAAACGCGCTGAAAGACTGAAGTCTAATTTTGTTTTTCTTCTTTGATAAAACCAATGTTAGGATATGTTCCCTATTAGTGTAACACGACGACCGTCAGAAAGAACTGACAAAAGCAAAAGATAGGAAGATGGTCGCAGCCTAGTGGGTGTGTGCCCAATCGATACGCGCCATACCTGTGCCGAGTGGCACTAAGTATATCTACGGCCAAAATAAATACTTCAAATTTGACCTTCGAAAACCGGCTTGGTATTGCTAAAAAGTTACCAGCTTATAGTGCTTCAGCGGGGTATCGGTTGAGATTCTACATTGGCCAAAGTTTCCGAGATTTCCCCTTTGTTAAATAAAAAACCAGTTACCTTCCATTAAAAGATTTCTCCTTCGCATATTCTGGCTCAGAGGACTGAGAACCATTTAATTTTGCTAATGCAGGTCTTGAACGGCACTGGATGTAATGTACAAAGATGTTCTTCTGGAAATAGAGAACTCTTAAAATCTTACTCTACCGAACGAAATTATCGCCCAAAAGAGGGAACCGACTCGTAAAGTCTATTAGAGACTGTCGTTTGCAGTTTCTTTAAAAACTATTGAAATTATTGTCGTGATTCGCACCACAACTAATTGCAATTGCGCCTGTAAGAAATGGTCTAAAACATTTATGAAAAAGTGCCAACGGATATAAGTATTTCGTGGTAAGTTAAAACAAAAGCAACCTTGAAGTAAAGTGAGTCTCGTGTATGTTGGAAACTACTAGCTTTTAAACAACCCACCGAAATTCTGAAGATACCGTCTAACCAAGTATACCGTTTTATTTATTAGTTCGGTATAAACGAAAACATAACCGACCTGTGTGTGTGTGCACAGCCCAAATAGAAAACCAAAGGTTGGAAGCCACAAAATCATAAATATTACATTTGTGTGTTGTTTGGTTTCGAAAGAGTTATCTAATTCTCATAAACCACGGACACAACAGTAAACAGTAACATCAACATTAACAACAATGCCATCAACAAAGCAAAGCTTGAAAAAACACTTTCCTAAAACATACTTTTGGGCAAAGTGTTTAAAAAACAAAGTAAAACGAAAAAATGGATGGAGTAAAAAAACTGTATACTTGTGGCATTTCGTGCAATTGTAGCAAACATGAAAGTAAAGGAAAGACGAAAAAGAAATAAACTTTATAAATAAATGCAAATTAATGTTTAAAAGAGATGGGGAAGGGATACCGGCGGGAAGCGAAAAGCAAAAGTGTGGAGTGTTATAAATTATATAAGAGTTGATGTGAGAAAAATGCTACTAAACCAAAAAAAAATAAGAAAAAAAATTAAAAAAACACAAACAATGGAAAAAATCATAATAAACTGAATAAAATATATGTAGTGCACTTACACACACCCACACTTAACTATAGGGTAAAAGAATTTTCTTTTTGCAACTTCAACACAATTTACTCTGTATGTAAGCAGATAGACACTTCAGTACTTTACTTAGCTCTCAGGCTTATTATGAAATAGTTGTTGTTATTATCATTTTTTGTTTAATAAAGAATCGAGTGTGAATAAGTAAATGAGCGACACAAAAGCCACAAGCATAATGAACAAAACAAAAAGAAAAAATATGTAACTACAAAGTATCCAGCAACTTATAAATAAAAATTATACAAAAAAAAAAAAATAATAATAATAATAATATACAAAAGATTGAAGTGAGAAAAAGTGCATAAAGCAACAACGAAAATTTTTGCAATTATAACTAAAATTATTAAAACTAAAAAAAAGATATGAAGGAAAACTGAAAAGAGGAACAAACAAAAAACAAAAACCCAAGCGATAGACTACAGCCGAAACGAACTTTTGTAACACAACAAGTGAGAAATGAGCGTAAAAGTGGCAACAAATTATTCAAATTATACCCTTTCCACAACATGCCTCAAACATCAACAAACAATATAAATATGAACCATTGCACCACCAACCGTACGCGTACGTAATAATGCGAGCAGTAAATACTTGTATGAAAATAATTCATGTGTTTGTGTGTATGTATATTATTCTGTGCAAGCGAAACAAAAAAAATTTAAGAACTTGCCACTAATTGCACAAAAGCAAATTTTATAATTAGAAAAAGTGCCGCAAAAGTTATAGCAACAACAATAGGAACACTACAAATAAGCATTCACTTAAAATGCAAAAAGAAATGTAAAACACGATAGCGAAACTCGTTTACAGGCCCAGTTTAAACACCCGTCGCAAGCAACAAATAAATACATTTTACAGATTATTGCTGCACACAGTTCATGTTCACTCCTCTTTATTCGAGATTCGAGCGGTCGATTCCTTAGACCTTATAAAGGCTTAGACTTGAAATTGCTTTCCTGGCACGTTACCATGAAGTCGAACCACTTTGGAGATGGCAAATACTTAAGTAAACGTTGAATGGCTTTCCTTTTTTCTTTGCTGCTTGTCCGTCCTATTTATTGTCTGCCGAAGTCTATAGATTATTGTTCAGAATTTAAAAATCCCAATTGTTTCTAGTTATTCCCCGTTCTGAGCCTGTTTGTAATAACATCTGGCTAAATCGCTTATAGCCGGTGAGAACGAATTTCGCCTTCTTTTCTCTTCAATTCTAAGCAACGTGGATGGACACGCGGACTACATTTAGTAATCTCGCATAATACAAACATTACCAAGTTTCGCCTGTTACCCCTAAACCTCATAATCGTTATTTGGAATTTACTATACCGCTATTTGTTGCCCAAGGATATAAAAAACAGTAGAAATTTTTCAATGTTCTCCACAAGCTATCGCTCTTATTACAATTTTGTTGTTACATTTGTAAGAGCAATTCGTCTTGTTTCATTACAATACAAATATATATGCATGTCTGCGTGCTCATCTGTGTGCATATTTAAGGTATTAACTGTAATAACTCTGTTTTGTTTCTTTTTTTGCCCGTCTGCGCTATAGTTCTTAACAATTTTCAGATTCTCTAAGTGTGCTACACGTACTCATTTCATAATTTACTCTAATTCTGTTTAACCGTTTCTGACATGAGAAATATTCGTTACATGCGAATGCATAAAGCATTTAAATTTGGATGTGTGTGTGCTTGTGTGTTTATGGCTGTTACAAATACGACGAGTGCTTGTTATGTACATTTTTTTTTGTTTTACTTTCTCCTTTCTATTTGAAATTTTTATTCTAACAGCATTTACCTTTCCAAGAAGGACAGCGGCAGAGACGAAGACTGATTTGGTTGCAGTGGTGCTAATTAGATTAATTTATTTATGTGTGGATCTGAAAATTTCTTTGCATTCGATCGATCAATCATTTATATATAAATAGCAGAACTTTAAGCGGCTTTTTCTCTTCACTAAATCGTCTCGTTACTTATTAATCTCTGACAATAGTTCACAACGCAAAGCAGAAAATTTGCAAAAACATCAAACACCTCTCTCGCTTCCCGTTACAGGGGGTCGAACTCATTTCTCATTTATATTTCCGTTTGATATAAAACCGAAGGATTGATATTTCAAGGTTTTACGTAACCGTATGACATCTTGTATGTTATGTTGTGTCGCTTAAACGCACTTTTTCCGTACTTTTTTTAGATGACTTGTTGTTGGCGTTGTTCTCCTTCTTTTGATTTTCCTTATTTTTTGCTTTCATAAGCTTCATTTTGTACGCTTTTGAGTGTTCTGGATATTTATTACATATATTTGTTCATTTGTCTTTTATTTTTATATATAAAACGAGAATTATTTATTTTTAATGGTTTCAGAAAAAAAAAAAAAACGGGTGTAAAAGAAAAACCAGCAGAAAACAAGGATGCAGAAGGAAAGAAATTTCGAACAAATGTAGGGCAAAATTTTACTAGGGCCAATGATAGAGAAAGCGACGTAATGGGACACTTGAAAAGCGTGGAGATAAAATCGACAAACAGACTTTCGTTCAGTTTACACTTCACTGCGAGCTTAAGCTCTGACCAATTCAAAACCTTCCAATGTTTCTACAAATTTGATGTCGATATCTTTGCGACAAGAAGAGTGTCAACAACACTTACCCCCCAGACGCACAGATGAACACACACGGCTTATCCAATGGAAACTTTCCAGATGATCAAGTATATAAATACTTGATAAGGTCTTTGAAGTTGCAAAAGCCCAGCATCTTGCAGCGATGGATATAAAAGGTTATGAATAGTATAACGCCCTGTACGCCCCAAGATTAAGTAAAACATATTTTTTTTTTTGCAAAAGGGTTTCCTTGCAGCAATTGACTTGCGAATTGCGTTGTTGTTTCAAAATGAGTAAAGACGGTACCGACGTGGAAAGCGGAGCTTTTCATGCCCAAATTTCCATGAAAAATAGGGAATTCACTGCGGTCGATATTGCGGTGCCCGTACGACCTCGTCGTTTAAAATCAAAAAATCACCGGTAAGTTGTCGTTTTCGATGAAGAAGAGATGCTATAACACTTTTCAAGCTAATGCTGTAGTTGGACGAAGTTTTTGAACTTTAAAAAGCAATGCCCGCATCAGTAGCAAAATAAGTAAGAATCGCATAAAAATAAAGCGTTCAAGTTGCAGTTCGTATAAAAATAAAGCGTGCCAGTTGCAACTTGCCGTTTAAAAATAAGCCGTTATCTGGTTTTTCTGGTTTATAAAAACAAACTCTTTTGTTTTGATGGAGATTTTAATGGAAGAGCAGATATGGTTCAAGGAAACGGTTCAATGAAACTTCGGATATGTTTGTGCAGTCCTTCACAACATTTGCGTGAACCATAAAGTGCAGAATCCGGAAATTCAGGAATTAACTTCTTCAGCTTCCACATCCTATTTTAACGACGATATCGACGTTTCATTAGTGGTCTCGCAAGTATGCGAGGAAATAAGAACCGCCATATATCCTGCACTTTCATATTGAATTGCAATGAAGTAAAAGATATAAGGAATATAATAAAAAGTTTGCTTTTATTTATACAACGCGAGACTAATTTGCAATTCATTTTCTTTGTAGTTGTATTCGTAGAATGTGAGACATTCGTACCCTACTTACTATTTTTTTTTTTTTCTAATACTAAATGAATGATCGCGTGTTCAAACCTCTAGGAGCTTTTCATTCTGACAGCGTTTAAGTTCCGAAAGGTTTTTATGTAAAAAACTTCGAGTGAATTTCTTCGATTTATTCATTTTTTTCGAAGAATAGGCAATAAGTGAAGTGAATAAAAATTTCAATTAATGTTGGATTTTCTTCACTAGTCCGAAATTTCTTAGCAAACGCGCATTTTGAAAAGTTTTTTCATAGAGAAAACTAAGCCGATTATACTTTAAAGCAAGTCCCATTATTAACGGTAGTTTGAAATAATTTCTTCTCGATGTTGCAGCCATATTTAAACTATCAAAATTATTCCATCTGCTCTCAGTAAGGTTAGCACGTTTTTGATGGGACGATATACGCCCCAACCACGTTTGGAAGTTAGCTAAATTATGTACCGTAATAATCGTTCTTACGCTGCAACTTCGCGTGCAGCTTTACAATTTACAATGGCCTTAGTTTCTACCTTCATGGTTCAGTGACGGTTTTCTTGTGAAGCGCGTACACAAATTATTTGCAAGACACCTTTAGATTTCGTAGACGTGATCGCTTGAAGACCTCCTGATGGGATTATTTAAAGCCATTAGTCTACACCAATATATACCTGAGGCTATTTAACCATTAATAACGAATTTTAGACCAAATTTAGTGAATAACGAAAACGGGTTCATTGGGTAAGAAAGCCGTGGTGGCGACTTCTTTACAATTTACTTACACCGGGCTGCGTTTTCTCAATTCTTTCTTTAGATTTTTTTCTTAAACAAATCCTATAAGTTTGTTAATTAATTAAATCTTATCTGTGTGTGTATACGTCCGGCTGTCGTTTGTTGTAATTATTCAAAGCACATGCATCTATCATAGGATAGATTTCAAAACTAGTGTCAATCAATCTATTTTGCAAATAAAAATGAACTGAAGTTCATACAGTTGAGCTAAAAAAGCCACTTTTTTGTTTTCCATTAGAGTGACATTATCGCTTTTTTGCCCGGTTTTGTGCTTATGCTGACTTATATGACCGACCTAATGGTTATTTGATGCTGCATCTGCAACTTCAAAAAATTGCTTTCACTGCAATCTTATTTTTATTCAATTTTATTTTCTTCTTTTTCCATTCTCTCGCCAATTAATTTGAAATTATTTTTAACTTATTTTTTTTTAAATTCTAACTTGAGAATGAGTAATAAATAATGGATTCAAGCCAAAAATGAATGCAGTTTTCGGGTAAAAAGAACTGAAATATTGGATTTTACTCCTGAGAAGTTTATGATACATTTTAAGTTTTCTAATGCTATTCCTGGCTTCGTCTGTTTTACGGTGCTGTGAAGTACTGCCGGTCCTATCAAAAGATTTTTATAAGAAATATTCCTTGTCAGCTGTCGAGCCGCGTCTAATTGGCTGCGTTTAAAATTTCTGAGCAAACATTTTCGCTTGGAGTGTTTTTTAACACCAAAACCGTAACAAGTACGCGATCTCTTTTTGATCGATTTTAAATCTCGATCTTCAAAAAAAGACGACTAAAAGCATGTAATGTTCCAACATTTCTTGCTGTCACTCATCTATTTATATGAAAACGGTTTTAAATATCTATAATCATTTTTTTGCTACGTGGTCTAGTTTTGCAGATGCTGATGACATGTACCTATTTCTACCAAAACGGATCATTTTGGCTCCCCATTTTTGCCAATTTTCCATACTTGCAAAAAGGAAGAAAGGATGCTGAGATTTGGATAAACATTGCTTGATCGATTAGGAATGTAATGTTGAAAATTGGGCGGAATTTGCATATATGCATGTCCGTACTGTCAAAAGAAAATGAAACAACCTCGGAAAACGACCGACATCCTTTCCATGCCTTCGTCTGTAACTTTCGATCCTGTAGAGATATTTCTGAAAATCTGTAATCCGGATACTCGTCAAGATCACGTTTATGTTCAGTTAGAAAAAAGCCCTGATCTGCTTATTGGTGTGGCCACGATTTAGTGTAACACATATTAGCACTTTTTTCACCCAATTGAAAATAAATTAGAAGTAAAGTAGGATTAAAATTTTATTGTTGATTGCAGGCATATTAGTGAACCGATCAGGATCAAACATGCAGGTGGACTTTACCCGCTTGTTCGGAAATATCTTAACGGAATCCAAACTTATAGAGAAGAGCAAAAAAAATTATCGTTTTTTTAAAGTGATTTTATTTTCCTATTTATGCTTTCTATCGTCACTTTGGCTGCTGTGACATGTTGACGAATATGATCCCTTTTGCTAGAATTAGATGTACGCAAAACGTCGGTAATTTTAGTTAAAAAGTTACCTCAGTCACTTTTACTAGATTAACTTCTTCTTCTTTTTTTACGTGTGAAATTTTTCTTTGTTACGATTTTGATAAACTCTACGTAGACATTAATTATATACCGAAAGCAATTCATTATTGTAAACGTACGTGAACATATACCAATCAATTATTTCCATTGTAACCACGTAATTAGTATATATATAGGCGTGATGTAACAATGACATCGTGCGCACCTACACACTCAATATGTATATATATATACAAAGGCAATATAATGATATGCTATAAATCAGTGCCCGTCATGAACGCACTATAATTATTTTGAAATTCAACGAATTTCTCTTTCCTGCTTATGATATGAAACAAGATACCCTAGAAGAAAGGGTTGTTGCACAGTAAATATAATATAATTATAAAAATTAATACTCTTTTTAAGTTAGTTAATAACCACAAAGAAATTATAAATCAATCTGCATACATCGATAGCGTATAAAGCGCCACATTGCCACAAGAACGCAAACAGATAACGTACGCATGTAAAGGGCAATAAGAGAAGCTAAAGTGAATCGCATTATTATTATGTTCGTGAAAACTATAATATTTTATAAATTTTTAACGTTGGCTAATATCCTATACAAGTCTACCATAACTACAAAGGTGTTATGGCTTTGGGCGACTCTTGAAATGGTTTTTCCTTTTTAATATTATGAACATAATATGGTGCTAATTAGCGAAATGTCTTATGTTATAATGGCCGCAATGAATACAGAACTTTTCATTAAGGCAATCGTGAATTTATCGTATATTTGTGTTGCTGGTGTGGGTGATATAAAAATTTGTAACGTTCTACTAAAGAGACGAACACTCACAGATTGTATAAATTCTATCCCACACGTAATAAAAATCAAAAGGCCCATCAATAATGCTTTATCTACGGAACTATAGACGAACGAGCATGTTTTACATATTCATACATGAGATGTTAATCTGGGCTTATAAACTACACATTGCATTTACTTAATCAGTCAACGCAGTTTGCATATCAAAACGATAAACTTGACTCCACCATACTAAAGTTGCATTCCATGGAATGCGGGCCAACATCTTTTATATGCAATGCAAAATTTAGCTGGACACACTTGCCTGTCGCACCCGACAGCTTTACAACTGATTATGCATTTTCAGTTTTTAAAGAGAGTTAAAAAAATCTGGTTCCAGACGGCAACTATGAAGAGCATAAAAATACATTAAAGGACGTTATAAAGTATCCCCAGTCATTGCTACGGTAAGCAAATTGCTTTTGGAATATTGTCTCATTGCTCTTGCAATAACAAACACACGGCGTCGGTTTCGTGAGAAGCATCAGCACCATCGAAGCATTTACAAACCACCAATGGAGAACCACACATATGGAGAATTTAGCTAAGTGATGAATTTGTTGGTGCGAACAACTTGATGGAGAAAGTGTATCAAAATCGATGGCAGCATAATAGTGGCCATATCCTTTTCTAGCGTGAATACACGTTAACAGTTAAGTTCGCCAATGTGTAAATGGGAAAATGTTGTTGTTCGTTAAAAGTAAGATTTATTTTATTGATGCTACAATAGCACCTTGCTTCGCGCTTATTGTACTAATATTTGGTCACGAAAAAGTTCATAGCTTTTTCCAACAACATTCAAACAAATTTTTCTTGTATTTTGAATGAAGTTCATTAAATTTAATTAGGTTCAATATTTTTTATGGATACATAATCGTGTGCTATCTTTCTGCGAAAACCACTACGCCGTTACTATAGCATTTCTTGGGGGTTTTTGGACGACAAACTTAGTTTAACAGACTTTCTCGAAATTAGACTAACGACGATCAAGACATTTGTGCAAAAAGAGAACAAATGGTATTCGAAAAGGTAAAGGTCTGGACTATTTACTAGATGCTAGTGACGTAATGGAACATGGCGCCTTTCCTACTGATCGACTTTAATCGCATCAGGTGTTAACAATAAAGAGGGGAATCAATCGCTTGGCCAAATTGAAGCAACGATGTACGATTCGCTTTTGATTACATGAAATACAAAACGCCACCTTTCACCATAAATCATTCCATACCATTATAAATCTATGTGAATAGGAAATTAAATAAAATCGTTCGCTATTGATTCACGTCAATGTGAATGGATTAATGTTTAGCCCCACAACGATTTCATAAAGAATTGAAGAATTTAATGACTCGACCTTGGAAGTGCGGCGTTTTTAACAAAATTTTCAGACTAGGGACAACTAAGTCAGTTGCGTGCTACTTATATTTGAAAACATCTTAACTATCGGAAACTACGAGTTTTTTTACAGATCTCCAAACTATTATTAATTCGGCCGATGTGATATAAAATACAGAGAATATTCTTAGAATTTTATAGTACATTCAGCCGAATTAAAAAATGTTATAATGTTTTGTGTTTCATTTATCAATGGACTGTCACAGTTTACATGCATTACAGAATGGCATCACATAGATGGCGTTGCCAAATTTTCGCCACGCCAAACCAATGACAGTTACAGTATTATTATGTTTGCTTTCCTTTGTGTTATTAACCTGTAATGCTTTATGATTGCTATACTATGAAAAGCGAATTATGTTACGATATGCAGATGTATTGAAATAATAATAAATGCATGTGAGACAGGTATTGTGTTATGTAAATAAAGGTAAATAGACCGCACAATCCATCATAGGAAATTTTTTTCAGCCTAACGTCTTTCGTGAACGAAAGGTTTGGTGTTTCACATTATGTTTTTTGGGCTTTCAAATAACCATCGGCTGAGAAACTTCTAAATTAATCAAACTGCTTTTGTTTCTCGGCTGCTCTTTGGTTCAAATGTTCCTAATATGTTATTATGGTGCAGATCTAACATCATCGGATGTAAAATTGATGTCGTTGAATACTTTCTTAATACATACATAAATGAATTTTTAAGACGTTTGCAGACTTCGACCATTGGAGGGGAGTCTTTTTAACAGTTTCATCTTTCAGCTGATTTTTATTACAAAAAAATCCTGCTTGTTGCAATAGAACATTCTCAGAAGCCACCCATTTTAAAGGCGATTTCGCTCTTGGACGTTTCTATGGTCATTATGATGAAAGCAAAGTATTTAATAAATTCTTCTTTGCTTAAATAAGTTCACATCGTTTCTTTTGATGGAGTTGTCCTATAAATTTTTTGCTCTATTACGTACTCTATATGGTAAATAAATGGAAACTTAAAGGAAAAGCAGATCCTGAGGCTTGAAAAATCAACTTGGGGGCTAATCAAAAACTGTCCACCACCATGACAAAATAGCTTCACTAGAAATAATGATTGTACAGCCTCGAGACGCAGCCAACAAGAACTAGCCATTACAGGATCTACTTTTGTAAAGTCTCTTGTCTGAGACTAATCCGCGTTCTGCAATTCAATAACTTCTTCTTGCATTTTTTTCTTTACTCCCGACTCCTCCTTTCTTTTTCTATTGTTCTTACAACCTTTTTTACACCTCTTATATACATTTTTTTTTTTTAAATTTACCATTTTCACCAAGAGCACAACGCAAGTACTAGTAAAAGAACGAGTACGACAGAATATAAATTTCTTCCACTTTTTTTTCTAACAATAGCACAATAATAACAACGTACATTAATGAATATTAGGTGGGGGCACCCGACCAAAATAAGTATATGCTTGTAAAAACAGCATTTAAATGCAATTACCATACAAACCGAATATTGAAACAACAGATGATATATGAAAATGGAACGACGCACACAGATAAGGACAACGCACTATGTTCAAAAGCAAAAAAAAAGTCAATGGCATAGTTCGGCAACGTAATAGCCTACTTTGTTGTCTATCGGGGATATTTTTAAGATCTGAATCATAACGCGTTTTATAAGTACCGGAAAAAATTGTACAATCCATTATAATGTTATTCTGAACTTTATTGACCCAACTTCCTTTATTAGACCGTTCTGTCTCTTCTAAAGACATTTTCCATTAATCACTGCTCTCCATAAACTACGTATTGTTATAAATCTCCGCTTTTCTAAGATGCGGTCCGTATCACTAGATCGTGGACATTATTTTCAAGAGAAATGCACTTCAGAATTCTTTTAACTTCAAGTTTCTTTATTTACGATCTATTCTTTAAGGCTACGATTATTTACATTCTACTTTGGCAATACTGTCGACCTCTCAACTTTTGTACTCTTTTTCGATTCAAACGTTCTTGTCGGACTCAAATGTTTACTTATATACATTTTTACAAGCATGTTAATATTACCTAACTTTATGGCTTCATTTCTAATCCGTTAACCTGCTAATCTTTTTCGTCGGCCGGCAGCTGCTAACGCGCCGGGAATATGCACTAGGGAATGTATTAGCTGGGAAAAATCAGTTAGTTAGCGTTAATTGTATTTGGGATTTTCGTAACAGTGTGTTTTCTGAGCAATTTTTTTTTATGAACACTGTTGGGTTTCGCGTTCGTGACTATTTGCATACTTAAGATTTCAAATTGAAATAAATACCAGACGCGTTTTGCACTATTGTTTTGCAGTTAACTTCGCACAAAAGAGTGATTTTCAAATTTGCACATGAATGGTAGGCGAATCGATCACGTACAGCGTTGAAAAAATTAATTGTATTTACATATATTTTCCCTAAAAAGCGAAATGCGATCAGTTTATCGGTAGAATTTTCCAATTCGGTATGTTTTCCTGTAGAACCCCGGAACCGTCAAAAAGACATTCCTTACAAAGCAAAAATGTATAGATATTAGACCAATAACCGCACTTTTGCTTACAAGCAACTTGTAAAGCATTGAATGTTTAAACAATGCTTTACCTTAAACCAACGATCGAATATTCTGCATCTTTAGGGCGCTGGAGGTCCGCAAGCTTGCCTTATCAAACAGTGTGCAAGTACAACGTGGCAGCAACAATCTAACGTTTATTACTCTCCAAAGTGTTTCACATAAACGTACACAGAAAATGCGTTGCAAAACACGAAAACCAGATGGAGCAACAGAACTTTCGACTTAAAATGACACTAAGCAAAATACGTTGTGTATTATGAAGTGTTACAAAAAACTAAAAGTATTTTATGCATAATATAGGCAAAGAAAAAATCATAAAAAACAATAACAACGAAACACGACACAATATGACAAAACATTGGAAACCGAAAATTGCAAAACATAACTGCATCAAGTGTTGCACACAGAATAAACGAAATGTGGAGTACAGGTTCCAATACGCACTTGTGCCAACACTTTCTCTTCTTGCTGCTCTTAGCAAATAGATCAAGAAAACAACGACCTTCCATTACGCACTAAATGTGAACCACGAAAATAATTATTTCCTTTCTTTGGAGAATTTTTAGCAACAGGTATTAAGCCTGAAGATACCTATTTAGTATTTCCTTTTTTTATAGCTCAGCTGTACCGGAAATATCCGCATTTGTTCAGAACTCTTCTTGGTCCGTTCTTGAAACCTTTGAAGGTATAGATAAAAAAAAGGTTTCTAGTTTGTTTTCTCATCGATTGAATATCAAACATAATCTTTTCTCAATAATTATTTAAAATAAAAAAACGACAACAGAAATTGTTAGTTAAACTCATAGGTTTTAATCAACACATGCTAGGCCGGATTTCTGGAAACGACTAAGAAAGTAAAAAGCAGGCAAATTAATGCACGATATTTACAAATAACAATATGTTGAACATGAAGTTATTACAGCTATTGCCCCCGGCATATATAGAAGAGATCCGCTTGCAAGTTGAATTTCCGATTTTTCTCAGCACGTTTTGGAAATTCTGATTACAGCGAATAATAGGCACTTTTTATGTTCGTTCTTTTTAGCAAATAAATGATTTTGGCATGTGCGTCATACGTATGTAAATGTGAAATCGGAACTTTTGTATAGAAAATAACTGTTCATTTTGCAAAAGAGTATATTTAAAGTATTGTCTAGCGCTAGTTGTGCACTCTTCCGACATGTTCGGATTTGTGGGTGCGATGCCAAAAAAAACTGTTGCCCTTTTGAGGCAAATCATTCGTCGGGCAATTTTTTTCACTTTCTTACTGCTCACGAAGTGTGTGACCCATCGACGCAAACGGGCGATAATCGGAATGGCTAGGGTTTAGCGCTCGTGGGCTAGTGCTTCCCGCCTGAGTGCTTCCAACATTTTGTGAACCGATCTTGCCAATGCCGAACAGTGGCTTTGACCAATGAATCCCTCAAATCAGTTAATTGTTGTTAGTAACGTTTGGTATTAAGAGTTTTAGCAGATCTTAGCAACTAATAACAGACTATGGGCTTTTGATTCCACAAAACACGAAATATCGTCGCCTCGCGATAGGTATTCGATCTTGCCATAGATGTGGTCGGTATGCCTGGATCCACTGATGAATTGTTGCGCCTGCGATTCTAATAATAAACTCACTTCCCATCCCCAGTAACGGTACGATGCAAAAAAGACGTTTCTTTTCATACATAAGACGACCTGTTCATCGCTACGCTGTTTTGTAAAACTCGTATTGATGTGAATGGAAAATCCTTGCCAAATGGCGTCAATGATGCGGTCTAACAGTAGATACATTGATACGTAGATACGTCCTTTCTGTGGGCAAACTCCGATATCGGATTCACACGCAACGTATAAAAATTTGGACATACGACTACAAATTTCGGTCACATATATGGTACGTTACTTTCTAGAAATCCTAAGCGGATGCCATTGCTAGCCACGCAAAAAAGTTGATGAGGACTTGTCTGAAAATTGATATATTTTTTATACATCAATGGATAATGAGTTAAATCCCCATTATAAAATTTTTTTAGTTCTGTCTTAATTTGTTTATTCGTCGAACACAGTCAAATTGCGAGAGTCACGGAAATATCATAAAACGCGTCGAAAATTATCCGATTTCGATAACGAACAAGCAAGAAAAGCAGCAAGTGACGAAGAAATGCGAAGAATATAATGCAGGCTTCTTCTGACGATTCCCTAATTTAGGCAACTCAATGTGCTCTTGCTAACGCTGTGTACATATTTTTTCATTTTTGAAACCACGGATTGTATATGAGAATGTAACCACTTTGAGAGCAGAACATGTTATGCAAGCGAAGTGCGAATAAACGTCATTTCAATAATTTCATAAGATTCCTATATCCAGCTTGACTTGTCCCCTGAAACTTATCTGTAAAAAGTGAGAGGTATGAACTTTCTACGTCAATTCTTATGCGGTTTGCTCAAAAAGTAAATATTGTAAGAAAGGACGTAAAGAGAGACACAAAAAACGCAATCACACCGCTGATGTGTGTTTGTTCAGACTGGTTGATAGGACACGTGGATACTTGTACTCATATAAAGAAAAACAAACAATTAATCAAGAAATGAGGGAAAAATTGTTTTTAAAACGGGAGTATTATGATCCTGTTGCGATGAAGACAATCGTCTTTACATGACGAAGCTAATATTTAAGGCGTATTCGTTGACGTTACCAATTCGGCGCTGATAATTATTCACAGTGCCGTCCTGTTTGCCTATACGCAGTAATTGTTATTATGAATTAGGTCTAGAATATAAAGCAATACCTCAACGGTAGTAGTTTTGCATGCTTTCCAAGCCTTTGAAAAAACGAATAGAACTTTTTAGGTGTAAATTTAACAACAACAACAACAACGTCACCAATTGTACACACATGTAAAGTAGCAAAATTCTAAAATTGCGAAAAACTTAAAATTCGCTTAGATACGTATACGCATAGACGTACGCGCATACATAGAGCATTATTTTTTTTTTCTGTTTTTAATTTTTGTATGTATTCCCAAATATTCAGTGAGCATCAAGCAATACAGGGATGCATTTGTGTATGTGCCATTAATTGTACATAAATGTTTTCATATGCGTGCGTATAAGCAATATGGGGTATAGCGTTTGAATCCACACATATACGCTTCAGTGTGCATATGAACAGAGTGTGAAAAAATTCGAATGCACACAATTACATGTTACGCGTAAGAACTGTTTGTTATTCTTGGTATCACAGCGTTTTACAAATTCTATGCATCTACTGTACACTGTAACTGTACACTAGTAAGTGCTTAAGAGTACACGCACCCGTACATATAAATATGCATATTTGCATTTGCCTGAAATTGTTTCGTTTCGTTATTATTATTACTACAGATTCTCTTACAAGCAAAACATAACAACAACGGAAGTCCATATTTATACAAGAGTGTACGAACAAAAATTGGTTGCATATATTAAGCAGGGTAAGGAGTAAAAGCTTATGTACGTAGTGCCGTGTATTCTCTTACACTGCAGCTTAATTAAAAATCTTAGTTCATTAAATGATGGCATCCCCGAATAACCACAAAATTTTGTTTATAAAATTATATTTATACTAAGTTAATAATAGACATGTGCATTCGCATACACGTTGCTCACATACGCACATATGCAGACATGTATGCAATCACGTATACCTATTCACATGCCTTCAACGGATTACACGAACTTTGAAGTAATTTGATTTAAAAGTAAAAACAGGATAATGTGTCTTCAAATCTAAAACTAAAGATTATCATCATTTTTAAACGAAAATCATGATGAAGTCATAATATAAGGTTAATTTCAGTGGTATTTGATTATTTGTACAGTTGTTAGGAACGGGATCAAATTTGATAGAATAAAGTGGAAGCTGTACTAAAATTGCAACAGTTATGTTAATTTAAAAATTTTTCTGTAAATTAAAAAATTTTTCATTAATTCAGTGCGTGAAACAATTGTACAAGTTACGGATACTGCAGCTAATGCAGTTACCCCAAAGTATTCTTTTATTATGGTTAAGTTTTTTTGTTCCGGCAACGTAGCCGTTGCCAGTAGCATTTTGAATTCATCAACACAAATTCATCAAGTCAAACCCGAATCATCTCCTTTTCATGAGTAACTCAGTCGCCATAAGAAGTCCCTTTCCTTTATAAACGCGCTCAACCCGTTTTCGCGCTATGTAGAACATATATTTTATATGTTAAAGATTTTGAGAAAACAGCCGTGTTCAACTAATTCTTCATTCTCCTAGTCTTACACCTGGAAACTCTGCATGATACAATCGAAATCATAAAACAAACATTGTTGTGTAAACATAAAGGTGACACTTTCAGACTTTTCACTTTTACTGTAAATGTTTTCTTCAAAAAGTTTATTCATTTCAAAATTCGCTCTCAACGCTTTCCAACAATTGTGAACGATAATCTAATTGATATCCTAACAAAGAGAGCGAAATGAAATTTCTGCCAAATATTGATGATAGTGGTACCAAGTATCGTAGCACGAACAAGGACACGTTAATATTCGAAAAATAAATTTTTTTATTTATTTTTTTAAAATTATTTGATTTATTTATTCACACAGGAAACTTAGCTAAAATAGATTAAAAGCCCACTTCAATGGAGTCTTGGAAATAAATCTTAGGCTAATTATTATTAAAAACTAATACAAAGTGTATAAAGAGAAGTAAAGATAAATAAAAAAAAGAGAAGAATAAAATTCATATATAAATAAATTAGGTAGAAAAAAAAAGCATGTACACATCTAGCAGAGACGCACATACACAGCCGCTGCAGATCCGGGTTGCGAGTGAACACGTAAGCCATTGCAAACATGCAAACGCTTGGCAACCGATAACAGTAAACACCAATTAATTTTCGGATCACAGTGAGATGTTAAGACTGCAAGTTGGTTTAAACACCACATAAGCAAATCGGGTGTATTAAGGATAGTTGTTTTGATAGAATTGAAATAGTCCGATAGGGAGATTAAGTGATAGATACCACATAGGTTTCTGCAAACTACTCTGAACGGACTGAACACATTTAAATTTGTATTGACTAAGCTAAATGAAGGTAAAATTCCTAGGAAAACAGTGAGGGACATTAAAGCTTATCTCACCAAGTAATTGGGCGAATCGACAGTACGAGTTGTGGCTCACTTTTTTTTTTGATTTAATAAATTCCCAAAAATATTTAGGACTAATAAGCAGTGAGATTTTGTCAACTGAAGGTATCTGCAATAACATTGATGTTTACGCTTCTCTGTTAAACGAGATATCTGTTTGCGCATCTCTCTTAAACTGACAAAACAAGAAATGTGGCAAAGTGATAAAGCAATTAAAAAGAAGAAACTCTGGGAGGTAAGCAAGAAATGAAAAAGAAACGAAAAAAGGCAACAAACAATTTTTGAAATGAGAGTTTTTTTTTTTTATTTTATGGCAACCAACTGAAGAAGCCATTGTCTTCTTAAATTCTCTTACGCCTCGTTTATTTTATTTTCAACATATTTTTCTAGCGCAATTTTTATTTTGTCTTTTTCTCATTAAATATTTCCCATCTTTGACAATTTTCAATGTTATGTTCTCAGTTTTTAGCGGCATGTTCATAATTTTGCACTCATCACCGAAGTAGTCTTCCTCAACGCGAAGAAGACATCTAGCTTTGACTTTATTCAACAACTCGGTATCATTGCATGTATGAATATTGAAAAATACTCTTCTAACACAGAGGGAAAATTCCTAATTTCAAGGACTGATTAGAAGTCTGCGAAATAACACCACATAGCTCGTCAGAACTTCATTTGAGTACACATGGTATCTAAAATCTACAGCAAGGTAATCTCTCTGAAAATTGTTGTAACTCGATTTGGGCTTTGCATTCTAATGTTATTGACAGTAACTTTGCTTGTTTGGTTTTGTAATTTTTCTTAAATTTAATATATATTTTATTTGTTTTTGTTTTACTTCGCGGTAATCCGCAACTTAGCAAAGACACGACCTTAAAAATGTGGGCTATATTGGTGGGTTATTCCCATTTCGGTGAATACTCCAATTCTTCAAAATGAAAGATGAAAAGAAAACAAATTATATTTATATTATAATATGCGTCCCCTGACCAATATTCACTTAAAAACTTGTATCCGTTATCCCTGGTAAAAGTAACACAACAAAATTTGCCATTGAATCCCAGAAAACATAAATATAATTCAATTGATTTGTAAAATTCGAATCATTCCAAAAAAGCTGTTCTTTGGAAATGAAGCATGCACTTCACACAAATAAGGGAACTTTAAATATAAATACTTACAACTTGGACAATTTCAATTATAAATCTGCCTATAACGTATTTATGTAGTGTTACTTACATGATAGTTGAGGTGATTAAACCTGTGCCTGTGTGGAACCACTGTTCATAAATTTTTTTAGTTTATTTTTTTAGTTTATTTTTCTTATTTTTGTGGTATTTAATTGCTTTGCTAAACGATGGCGGGCACTTGCTCCGAAGGCAAAGTTTTCTGATCGGAACGGATGCTAAAATAGCTAGGCTTAATATATTATAGAACGATGGCAGTAAGCTTTCAATATTCCTAGAAGCATAAAACATTGATTTCATTAAAGTCGTATTGTTTATTGAGGACGTTTTAAGGAAGACGTTAGAGTAGATCGTTCCTGCGACGAAAGGCCTGCAGCAAATTGCTGCATTATACGAATCCTCAGACAAACTAAAACCTGGACGGCGACTTCCATCGGTATCCGGGAGATTGGCAAACAAAAGATGTAGTAATCTACCCTTACAATTAGTTCTTCTTTGCTTTGAGGTTGCGCCGGTTGAAAATTCGGTACTGAAATCAGCTGATTGCTTGTTTACATTTACAGATAACAAGAATAGAAATGGTCAAGAAGGGAATTTGCCGGTTTATGGTGAAAAGAGCAGGAGAGGAGGATTGTTACTAAACATTAAATTATTAGCTGCAAAAAAATTTTAAAAATAATGTTCAAAAGGGTGGTACTTCGCTTCATGTTATTAGTTTTGTTTATTTGCGCAACATTAAGTACAATTCACGATTTATATTTGATCTATGTGGAGCCTTGAGCTAAAGAGATACTCATAAATTGTCAAGCTTATTATAAGGATATATCGATCCGTAACTTTAACAATACTGTTTTATTCAACTTAATATTATGGCTGCGATATGCCAACAAGGTAAAAAAATTCATAAATAAAATAATGTTAATACATTTGTTATTGGGTAGTTCGGGCCTATTTCATGTCGAAATTCCAGTGCAAGCGCCTCTGTGGCATACATCTGAGAAGACATAAAAATGTCGAAATGTGCCGCCGGAGTGGATGTTGGAAGAAGTTAAGGAAGCCGAGAAGAAATCTAAGGAAATTTACTAAAAATGCTAAAATTTTCGGTTCAAGTTTTTTTTTTTTCTTATGAATTAGGTAACATTCACGTAGCATCGCTGCAACATGGACACTAATTCTTTAGTTCCTTCTCACCGAATTTCAAACGATACAACTCGGCTGGTGCGTTAGCAAGTTCGTATAAATTTTACAAACTAGAAAACAACACTCTGTTCTTACATATCCTTTCTGAACGGCAATGTAATCGAAGATTACTTTTCGAAGCATCTAACCTGTGGGCATCTTGAATTTACTTGGAGATCTTAATATCAATAAAATATTTATTCTTTGCTCTAAATAAGTTATAATTAATACTAGTTTGGTTTATAATTTTTATAGATTATCTTATTCACATGAATGAAAGCAATTTCACTAGTTATTGGTGTCATAAATATACTTTTATTATTTCTGCTTGAATCCAAAAGAAAGACACTCATATAAAAATATTTACTAAATCCCTAAGGTTCTTAAATAATACCAAGTCCAATTTTGAGTTTCTCGTTTTTTGGCGTAAGATGCTTGTTCTTGCTTTTTTTGGTGTAAGATGCTTCTTCTTCACGTTTTTTGGTGTAAGATATTGCTTCTTACATACGAGCTAAATATGGACATAAAAATTGGTACATGTACCCTATTTAACGAAAACATCCAATAAGTAGCGAAAATATAAAATTTTTCTCTATCATGCTTCAATCAATCCTATAATTAGGATTATGGTTGCATTGAAGTAGCTTGCGATCAAAAAATTCTTTGAAAAACGCAAGAGCTCCACCACATATTGAAGTGGAGACCATACATCCAGAATTATCACTGTAACACCAAGTGACTTGGGGCAAATTAAAGTCCCCCAACACTCACCCCGTCCTCGTGTCTATTAATAAAAAAGAAGGCAAAATTCCTTGCGTAGCTGAAAACACCAAATACGTAGGTCTATATCTATAAATAAAAGTCAATCTAGTTTGTGTTTGTATTTTTTTCTCATAAAAATAGAAATCTCTTTTTGACTTAATTTAAAGGCATTTCATGTTTTCCTTTCTCTTCCACTCAAATGGAAAAGTTTTTACAAGTTATTTATCTTCTTGTGAAAGCCAAGATTGTTTGTGAATTTTTTAAACCACAGCACGAGTTGGTTGCATTTCCTTTGCTTCTACGTACTTACCCACCTCTCCCCCTCACTCTCAGCATTTCTTGTTTCCACAATCATACTTTTTTATTTCAAACAAACTGGTTGCGTGTTACAAGTTTTGTGAAAAATATTTACAAAACATTCTTAACTTACCCCTCGACAATCTTATCTTTTTTCTAATTCTATTGCTGCTTTTTTTGCCTTTTTTTGCCTTTTTTTCCTGTACCAATAGTACTGTTGTTTATATCGTTATAGTTTGACTTTTCTATAAATCTAAAGAAAAAAGAAAAGATCTTCGACTGGGTAGATGATTTTTAACTGGGAATGTGTTCTATGTCTGATGAAAACTTCATTTCTCAATGAATTTAAATCAAATCTCGTATATCAATGCTATATGTTTATAAAGGATTACAAATCGTTCATAGTCGTTTCTCGTTTACAAGCGAGATAATTTAAGATTAACATATATAAACAAGCACAGACATTTAAATGTGACAATAGATTTTTCTTTGATATCTTTTAAGTAAACTTGATGTACAAGTTGTACGAGATACACCTGTAAACATGCAATACTCCCCTATAGTACTCCCCTGGCAATAGTATGACAATGATAAATTTTGCAACAAGCTTGAGAAACACTATTTTTAGGTCAATGCTAAGTGCTAAGTGCTCAAGAAAATCAATGATTTCTTCACTGTCTAAATGTTCAAATGAAGTCATTGCTTGCTTTTGAAGTGTTCATATTTTGCGAACGAATTCAAAGAGAGATGATTCTATACAAATTATATGATTCGAAAAAATTTTAAATAAACCGTTTTCAGGAATCGTTATTTTAAAGTTTAACAATCAACGGTCCACCGGCGAAAGGAAGAAATTAATGGAAACGAAGGCACATGAAGAAACTGGGGACGATGGAAGTTAGCCTCACTAAGAACTGTCTAATTTGGCTTAAGATAAGTTATAGAGATAAGCAGAATTTTTACTAGTGTCGCATTATGAAGCACTTTATTCAAAAAACAACAATAATTGTTGGTTTAAAGTCTCATCCGCGGGTTAGCATTTTAAAATTGGCTCCATCTCAACATAGGGCTTTAAAATGTTGGTTCCGAATGAAAACATCGAGATTTTGTTAAATAAACCATCTTGCTCAGTTGGATTCCTAATAAAACAATTCATTTCTTCGATAGTTCCTACATCCTAGAAAAACGAAATGTTTCTTCAGGCTCGGTAACTATTGTTTCCCAAAACGTTAGGGCTCTAAAGTCAAAAAATCGTTCTACTTACATAAATTCAGTGAACACATTCACATAATTCAAAGAGTTTTCCTGTTTCGCTTCCAATGAAACTTGGGTAAAGCCTGATTTACATTCGTTGGAACATTTTCGCAATTCTTTCTAGGAAGGATCGATTGGATCGCACTGGTTGTGGTATTTTAATTGCAATATCTGCTGCAGTCCCGTCCTATTCATTTGCAGTTCTTGTTCCCCCCAACGCTAAATTTATTGCCATTCGGGCGAAAATCGGTGGTAAATAAGTAGGTTGCTCCTATGCGGATATCTCTGCTTATAAAAAACATGCTGAAAAAAATGCGTGAAAGTTTCATTGCAAATATTTCAGTTCACTTAACTATCGAACATCAACTTACATAAACCGCATTCTTCAAACAATATAAAATCCACTGGGAAAGGAGACAACCGAAACTATTCAGCGAAATTGACATCAGCCGATATATTCGTGCAGCTCCTGCACAAGATGGAGGAAAATTTATTCCATTTAAACGAAAATTTAACTAATTGTCTAAAGCGTTGTATTATCAGACTGACCTAACCTCCTTGAAGAGTAAAGGGGATTTTCCGGGGGCGATGTTTTGATTTTAAAAAAGATAATGTTAATAACCGACCACAGCAAAACAAACCTTCACAGTTACGAATTTTTGGCAAAACAGTGTTGCAAAGTTGACGCTTCCACTTACATGTCGTGAATAAAATTAGCTAACACTTTTAAAACTGATTCGTACTGATCTAGTAATAACTTTCAATACCAATTTTATACTACCGCAGCATGATAAGCTGCGTTGCTATGTTGCTATGATAAAATTTATGGTGGTGGGTATACCAAAGCTTATTTTTTGGAAAAAGTCGTGGCTAACTAGGCGTGTTTTGCAGTATGGGAACGATCGTCTTCATATTGAAAATTCACAATTCTTGGCATACCTACACCAATTATGGTAGAGAGTATATTAAGTTAGTGCGGACGTAGGTAACACCCAGAAAGGTTTAAGGTAGACTCAGTTTTTACTATACCAATCGATTCAGAATCAGTTTCTAAATCGATCTAAGCCTGTCTGTCCGACTGCCTATTCGTCTGTTGTCTGTCCATGTAGTTTTGTGTTCAAGTTACAGGTCGCAATTTTTAAGATATTTTGATGAAATTTGATACACAGACGTACTTTGACCCAAGGACCAACGCTATTGAAAATGGTTCGGATCGATCTACTTTTTCGCAAATTGTAATTTTTAAATTTTCTCGGTAGAGGTTAAGTAGTACTATTTCGAAATTTCAAATTGGTACGAAAACTTTGGATCGGTTGGGGCAGTTAATGGGAACCACATGGGCCGTTTCTTTTTCCCACTCCAAATAAGATGTCCCATCAGGACTAAGTCCTTCGGAACAAGGGTTAATTTTTAATATTTTATGATGAAAATTAATTCGCGGTAGTGTTTCAGCACAAAAGTTAATGGTAGTGAATTCGGATGACATAGGACTATTTTTCTCGACCCAACGTATATAGGCAAAACCCAGACTCTTATATGGAGAGAAAATCTAACCTTCCAATATGGTTTTCATGACAATTATAGCTTTGTGTATTTTATTATTATCAAAATGAGCGAATAACTGTACTAGGCTAAGTGGTGTAGGGTATATTGTAGTCGCGGTTCCCGGACTATAATGTTCTTGATAGTTATTGTTTTTGGTGGTGGTTTATGCTGCAAGTTCGGTTGGTTGGTGCAACTCACCAGACACAAAACTTAGCTAATCCCACCAAATGAAGGCGCCATGGATATTTTGTTTTGTTTTATTGTCGCTTTTAATGAGTTGCCATGCTCCGTCTTATTTTCGACATGGTAACGCATCCACCTGCCACAATGTAGCTGCACTGTTCTACGTGTTAAGTACCTTTTCCGCCCTTCGCTGCCTTTTTGTTGCATAGAGTTCCAGTTAGTCGAAGTTCTCAAAAGCTATATATGCCCTGCAGTGACTCTGCACTCACGCACAGTCCTAATCGGTACGCACATTATCGGACACAGTTGTTCATAATGCGCAAAAACTTTATATATATAAGATAGGACTTACCACTAACAACATTTACGCAGAGAAATTATTAGTTTTAGCCCAAGGCATCCGATAAAAACAAACGATATTAAGGACTGTAAGAGAGAGAGTAAAGAACTGAAATGAGTACAAGTGCCCGAAATTTTTAAAAATTCTCAGAGAGAATGTGTAAATGCGATTTTTTGATTTGCACAAAAAAAAAAGCCTGCAATTATTTATTTATTTTATTATTTTATTTGTATTGTAATTAAGGTGTTGCTTTTTAAGAATGTAAAACTTTTATCCGACAGCGTGGTAGGCGGGGATAGAACCAGGAAAGCACAAACGAAGTTAACGCAGAAAATTAGGCATAATAATAAATATGTAGTAACATATGTTTTCTTCTATATATTTTTTTCAGTATTATGCTAATATATTGTTCCTCATGTATTAAATCGCGCTCTTTCTTATATATTATATTGCATTACTTTGTAACCTCCGCATATATAGTTGTAGGGAATTCTTGTCGGAGTGCTTTTGCTATTGTTCTTCGCAAGAAGCAATAAATCAGGTAATAGAGGAATTCCGCTCATATGTATCTCTTTTTATAATTCTACAGTTCTAATAATCAAAATAAAAGAGAGGAATATAAGAAGAGAAAAGTCTAAAGTCCGTTTGAGTAAATAAGGGTGAATTTTGCGAAAAGCAAACGTTTTGGCTATTTACAACGCCATGTTCACTAAGCCATCGAAAAAAATCGACGTATTAGGATACAGAAGAAGACAATCGAATATAGAGAGAAAAAGATAAATAAAAAGTAAGAGTTGAAAACGAAAGCAGTTGGGCAGTGAACAGTGAGTTGGTTGGAAGCGAGGTAGAAGACAGGATCAGACACGATTGTTAAGTGATCAATAGAAAAAAAATGGTCTGGGCTGAAGGAGAGCAGATGGAATTTTTTGAAGACGGGAGGAAGAAAAGGGGCATTTATAAAAACGAATTCAAAAGAAGTTATAGCGAAATCAAAGGGAGGTGTAGCGAATTGAAAAGAAAACATATGAAATTGTTTGCAAATCACAGAGAGGTATAGCGAAATCAAAGGAAGATATAGCGAATTCAAAAAAACCATATGGAAAAAAAATGTAATGAGAATGCATGACTGTAATCCAATAAAGAGCTGGCAGCAACAACATAATATTGGGAAAAAAATACATTGTGTTAGGTCGCTCCATAAGTAAGAAGGATTCTTTCTTCGTCCTTATTTACGTTGCAAAGCGTTTGAAATTTCCAAAAAATGCCCTTTGGATACTCGGTAACGAAGACATACTCTCCTGATCAGTCTCATATACAAACTTTGCCTAACCATGTCCCTCTGTCAGAGGATCATTCTTGTGCTGGGGCACTTAAACATGAAAATCTGACGAGTAAACGAAATCTTTGTTGTAGAGGCATTTGCCATCTGCTCGAAACTTAGTGCGTGTGTAGAATTCATTCCCCCAAGAGCCGAACCAAGGCTTTTCCACTGGATTCTGCATAATTTCAGAAGGTATTTATATGAGACATCCAATAAGAGTGAACAGGCGTATTCGCACTTTGGTCTAACTAAGCCAAGATATAGTTTAATCATACTAAAAACGTCAGAGCCCCAAGAAATGCCGTAAATGAATTTAAGTACGTTAATGTGTTGAAAACATTGTTTGGCAATTTTGTTAATGTGAGATGCAGGACAAAGTCCCGAGTGTGGAACAAAGCCAAAAACGAAAAACCTCTTTGAACAACAAATTGAATAAATTTTAAAATTTAAAAAAAAAATTAACTAATAAAAAAAAGCAGCGAAATAGTATTTGAGCAGTAGCGTAAGAGAAAAGAAGAGTTTAACATGATCTATAAAAATTTTCATCTTGGAAAATGTTATCATATTTATACAAAAATAAAAATGAAGAAAATAAAAATTTACGAACAGAAAGGAAAGTACGATAGAGAGATGAAAGAATAAAGAAAAGTTGAACAGTCTAAAATGTAGAGAAGCATTACAAAGAAAGTTTTAGAAAAAAAAAAAATTGTTGAGTTAAGAGGTACAGAAGCTAAAAAAACTTAAGGAAAGGAAATGAAAAAATGATAAATGGTTTAAAGTCTACGAAATATTTAAAAAGACACAATGAACAAGTCAAATTTTATAAAGAAAAATTAAAAGCATGATAAATACGTGGAATTATAAATATATTTTTTTTAATTCCTAAAATATGTTCAAAAGTAAACTATAGAGAGATAATTTAAGAAAGTAAAATTATATGTTATATATGTACGTACCAAATAAAAAAGAAAGTATAAAAGGAAATAAATATATTTTCCTTTGATATAAGTGAAATAAGAAACGTGCCAAATGAAGTAGTGGAGTAAGCAGAATAAGCAAGGAGATTCTGGGCTGCTTAAGGGTGAACAAGAAAGGAGATGAACTTCGCTTTAACTGTGGATAGGAAATTGAAGACAATGTTGCTGTGAAAGACATGTAGGGGTCAAACACAAGCTAAGTTATTGTTTACATATATGTATTCTGTTGTTTATATAATGCAGTGAAAAGGAAAAAGAAGGGCGTGGTTTCGGTTAGGTGAAGTAAGAAGGTGGGATAGGTTAAGAGTAGAAGATGGAAGAGAAAAAAATAATTATAATGATTTTTTTTGCTGTGATCTTTAATACGCTAGCCGCCAGAACCCAAGATTAAACCATGGCAAGTTATTATATTCCTTTTTTAATACTAGTTATCTTTTAAAAGTAGATTTGCTTTATGAGCAGTCTAATACTAGTTTAATATTAATTTTAATATTGGGCTGGTGCAGTAGTAACATAGTAATGGTACGTAGAGCTGAAATATTTTAGGACAAGCGGCCATTTAAAATGATTGTTAAAGTGCCTAGCGCAATACCTGCACCTCACACACACAGATTCGGTCGGCCAAAGTGTCAAGCTCGACTCCATATAACCCATTATCGAATATTTCGATATCCTTTAAGTTAGGTTTCGCTATGCGAGCTCTATCTCCTTCAGAATTCCTTTTGTTTTCATAACTATTAACTAAGCGAACGTCCCGGCGATTTTCAACATTTTCCATGGTTTTCCCATACATCGCATTAATCATTAGCTTATAGAAGTTCTTCTCAAATTCATTGTTGGCAACTTTTCTTCTATTGATGTTTAAACTAATGTAGGGCTCTAACCAAGCCCTTTGACTAAATTTTAGTATTCTATAAATACATTTTAACTGCAACCCCTGTTGCAAGCAGAGGAGCAGATTTTTTAAATGAATCTTATAATTCATTTTATGAGTTAAATCTGCTATGAGTTTTTTTATACTTTCCAGTAGGACGAATTTTAATGTCTCCACAGAAAAGTTGGCAATTATGTTGATCATGAATATTAGACGGATAATTAAGGCCAACTTCCGAAATGTAACCACTACTTCCATCGATATCAATGGAGTAAATATCAAAATCTTTTACTTCACTTTCGGTTGAAAATTGGAAGTTTGTATATGGAAGTTTTTGACACATGGCCCAACCGCACAAATTGTTTGCATCCATATAGGCCAAATAATTTTCAGATTTGCTTCTATCGTAATTTAATTTAAAAAAAAATGACTCCTTTCTTGATCTATTGGAAATAAGAAAAGCTATGGTCTCAGACAGTTATAAGTGATTACTAAAAGCCGCAGAGAATGTGTGCTTGGAATAAATGAATTTTTAAGTTACTTTCACAGCGCTTTAGTCGATCAAATAAAACGATTCCATCTAATAATGCCTCTCTTTTTGACTATGCTTAGAGGATGAAACTAAATATCTTATGTGAAATAGGAAATTTGTATATAATGCATTTGCCGTTTTCAGCATTGCTCAGCAGAATTTCAAAATCTTGCAGCTTTACGATTTAATATATCATTGATCTACAATACCTTGAATAACTTGCAAAAGCCAATTAAAAAAACAACAGCGTGAATGTATTATTCGTCAAATAGTTACCAACGGTCTTTTAATTTGCTTTATTTGTCTAGTAGAGGTCTGCATAAACTATGCAATAGATCTGGCGTTTTATCTTTTACACTCCCTTTCGAACGTGCTCCGATTAAAGAACGTTTTGTTTAATATTCCCGAGATGTGAAGGGAAAGTCAAACCCCAAAGCCAAGAAAATTGATGGGCACCAAATGCTTCGATCTAAGCCGAAGATAATAGCTTTCTTGTTTTTCTCTTCCTTGCCCTAACTCGTTACTCAGTTATACCGCTAGTTAGTCTACCAGTGTAATCCTATTTGCAGTGCAACTTATTGCCGCTTTTGTTGTTCTTGTTATTAGTGTGTATTATGTGCATATTGTGTTTTCCATAAATGAAAACCTAACACAAGAAAAAGCAGAAAAATATTAAAAACAAAAACGCAGAAGTTTTGAAGGCATCTCTGTTTTGCTTGATTAATGAGATTTGTCATTCTTTGCCGCTTCATTGCGATGTATAAGTAAAAAACTAAAACAGCAATAAGAGAACAGCAACTTGGGAAGGCTTGGGATAAACCAATGAATGAAAGAAACAATATAAAGAAGCAATACAAAATAGAAATTAAATGAGCGAGTGTGAATTTGCTCTTGTTGCAATATAATGGCTACACTGAATTTGGAAGCAATGAGAAAATTAAATGGGCGTGTCTGAATTTGCGTTTGTTGCATTACAACGGCTAAGAAAAAAATTAATGAAAATTGCGTAAAATTTCGTAAATATGTAACAAGAGACATGTAATAGAATTATTGGATAAGAGACATGTAATAAAATTATGAAAATCAAAGGTGGTGAGTGTTTAATAGTATACTTTCGCTGCATTCATTGTCCATATCATTGATGTGATCTCAACATGTTTATAAAGAAAATATCAACATGTTTCTCTAGGAAAAGATAAGGTATAATTATACTATTGATAGCATACCTCTGCACGTAGCGAAAGTAAATATATTACAATTTTCGTCAGTTAAGCCAAAAGAAATTCAATTTGCAATCATGCTAAGGACGTAACTGTTAATAAACATGATAAATATTAAATTAAATATAAAATACAAGACCGTTATGTAGATGCCTATGTATGCTACCTATAGTTGAAGTATATCATATCACAAAATAAATATGTTACAATCTGTAAGCCTTAATCCCGAAATAATAAGAACAATTCAATAGACGAGCCCCATCATATTCAGGTAACTGTTAATAAACAATCAAGCGTTTACGTATACTATTTCGCATATAAGAAGCGTGAGAATAATAACAAAAGTGAATATAAGGAATACACGATCCTCATGTACACTTGTATAGAGACAAAGTGTTCCGTTGAAATTCGAAAGAAAAAACAGTTGTAAAATGTATAGACAAAAAACGCTCCGTTGAAAATCGGAAGAAAAAACACTTGTAAAATGTATGGAGACAAAGCGTTCCGTTGAAATTGTAGAATGTATAGAGACAAAGCATTCCATAGAAATTGTAGAATGCTAATGATTTGGGAACTGAAGCCAAACTTTTTTTGGGAAACCAGAATCACAAAATTTTTAAATTACGAAATCAACAGGTGACAACTGCAAATGGTAATATGATTGTAGTAACAGGCGTCATTACATTACCAGTAGAATGGGAAAGACAAACTAAAAAAATGGAGTTCTCATTATTTCAGCAAAGTATATATTTCGAAAGAGTATGTCGCGAGAACCTAAAACTATTCCCCAATCTGAAGGAATTGTACCCGAAAATCTGAAGCATGTTGACCTAGATGCAACCGCAATACAAGCTCAGATTACACGCACTACCGAGCAAGCGAACACTAAAGCCAAGGCGACTTGGTTAAAAACTAATTTTCCCCCTTTGAAGTACAGGGAAGACACATCTGGAAGATCATTATAAAGACTGAAAATTCCTAGCCTAGGTAGGGATTTTCTTGTCTAATTAATTCGCTGGGGTTAGCTCGCCGGATTACCCAAGCTTTCAATTGTTAATACCAGGCCACTTCCTTTTCCGAGTATCTCCTATTTGAAGAAACTTAGACAAATAAAAAAAAATTTCTTATATAGCTATCACACTCTTTATTTAATGGTGCGTTATTAAAGGCTATAAGATTTCCATGGTATGTATACCTGCTTAGCTAGATTGATTGGCCTTCCTATTGACAAAGGGTGGACTAGACTTTATACTGTTTCTTACCAGACCGTTCGTCCTACAGTCAAACGCCACAGTTCCCTTAGCCTAGACTCCCTACTTCTTATCTTTTCTTACTAGAATGGCTCGTTTATCCTTTAAATGACAGCGGATTCGTCCGGATTCTTCTAAAGCGTGACTTCTCAGAAGGGCGGCTAGCAGAAAAGAGAGAGAGGAAATGAAGATGACGGATGGAGACCTTTCCGTCAAGATCGGCGTTGGCAATCTACTAGCAATCACATTCGAAAACAGCTGACCAATCATAACGTAATTATAACCCCTTCGATTCCTGGGCAATCATATAAAATTTTATACTCTGGTAATCCCTGACCGTCCCTCTAGTACGATATAACTAAAAATAGATAATAAGATATATATTATGAAACCCTAATGCTAATTTTATGTTATGTTATAATTTATATATATTTACTCATACATATAATATAACATGTATGTACGTAGTTATACACTTAGAGTAATATAATAAAGAAAGTATAATATTGTTACGGAAATCCCAAATCCAGTCCATTCCAACTAATTGATTTTCCCAGAAAATAAATTCCCTAGACAAGGAAAACCCAAGTCCACATTCGCGGCGCGTCATGCAGTTGCCGGCCGAGGAAAAAGATTAGTGGAAAAGCAGATTAACGGATTGAAAATGAAGCCATTAACTTAAATAATAGTTATATGCTTGTAAAAATGTATATAAACAGAATAGCAAACAGGATTGTATGCTTGAACTAGGGGTAATCGACGAAAGTAATACCAGCTGGGGCTCACTCATCATAAAAAGCCGGTTATGCTTGGATGCACAAAAAGAGAACGAATGCACAATCAAAGACGCTTGTTCACTTTCCCACGTTGATGGTCTCCGAAGTCGCCCAGAAAGAAGGTCGCGAGAAAAAACAGCTTCCACGGTGCCAGGTAGACTGTTATTTTCGGGTGAAAGTTTTTGTGTAACCCAGACGATTTATTGTCCTGTTCTGGAGTATGCTCAGGGCTTCCCAGATAGTCCCTTTCCAAGAAATTTATAAAAAGTCTTGGACCTTCGTGTTTTCTTCTATAGTATTTCTTTATTGTTTACAGGAAATTCGATAAATAATTTTAATTTCGTATGTTTTAGGACGAAAACTATTTATATATAGTTGTGATTAACGAATTAGTAGGGATAAAGGTGTTATAGTTTTGATTTTCGTATTTGATAGATTATTATTATTATTATTATTTCATGGAAGAAAAACCAGCGTAGTGACTCGCTACCCGATTTAGTAGTTACTTTATCAGATATTACTTTCCGCGTTCCGTACGTATCAAAGTTCTGCCAAAGAGATGTTACAGCAGCCAACCTTACGTGCCAATATGGCCACTTGTCCGTTCCCACCTGTGTACTTGCTTTTAGTGTCTCTAACCGTTCGAAGAGTCATCAGAGTGAGTAGTCTTACCCGTTGTTCAAGGATAGCAATTGTGCGGAGCCTGCCATCTCTTATCCGTAAGTAAAAAAAAATAATTGTGCCTATCAGTAAAGGATTATTTTATCAGATATCACTTACCTCCTTGACTGCTGTAAAGGAAATGAAAGACCGAGCGTGTTGCCTCACTCTCGTTTATAGTCGCGATCACCATCGCTATCGCGTTACACTGTTGCTCTGCCTGTGCTTATTACAGGCTGGCGCTCGTTATAAGATGTATATGTTACAATATGTCAATGCTACCTTATGTGTGGATTGGAATATGCTTGTGTGTGTATTGGTCAATGCTATTCTATGTAAGTGTTATATCAATGTTATCTTATGTATGTATTGGAATATATATTACTACTATCCTATGTATGTATTAGCATATGTTTATAGCTTATAATTAAAATGAATCATCATTCATGTGTGGAAACTATGGGTAGGTACGAGAAATAAATATATTACAATGTGTTGCCCCTACTCCCTACATAGCAAGAACAATTCAATATGTTAGCCTTAGTAAGCAACACTTCAGAAACAAGAGTAGGTAACACAACATATAGACCATTATGGTATTTATGGTCGGCGATATTTATATTGGTAGGCATATATTTATACAAGCGTAAATGTATTGTTATAAATCGACATATATGTGTCGAGACATAGCCATATATGTCTCGAATGTACGTAAAAAGTATATTGCGCAGTGCTAATACAATAAGTTTTTTTTTCTCTTTCCGACGGTTGGAGGTGGAGACGTTTTACTTTTTTTATACCTAGCTAGTTCAGCTGACCGCAGAAAGAAAAAAATTGTACTAAAAAAAAATACACTTTACATCACCACCTTTGTAATGCCGGTTAACAGTTGCTTCCTTCGTTACGTTCTTTTAAACGTTCGTTTCTGTATACCTACACGTTTGTCCGTTAAGTCAATGTCCCCGATTACACACACCCCTCCTAAACTTCCTTTACCAAACCATATTTTAAATTTAAAAAAAGAAGAAGAAAACTGTTTACTAATAAGGTAATGTTTCAATTTATAGTGTAAACATGCTACTCATAAACTTTATGGCGTTAGATTGTTACTGCACTAACTATCCAATTTGGCCTGCATGGCCAACAAGAGTTTTTGATTTTGCTCAATGTACATGGCAGTTAACAATTGCTTTACGGAACGCCCCAATGTCCTTACACGATGATTCAAGTTCCTCAGCCTAGTTAAATACCTCCAGAACGACGCTTTATCTCCTCTGAAAGCCGTGAATGAATGAACTGAATACGAAGTGCATGTGGGAGAAAGCATGTGTACACAAAAATATTTTAAAAATTAAACGGAAACACAAATGTCGCTGAAAATTTTTATGCACACATTTACGCAACATATGGTGACGTAAGCATGTAGTAGAAATTGCTTTTCAATGATGTCATAACACTGAACTAATATACTTTAGGCCGCGATCTGTAGGCGACTAGACAAACATGAACGTAGCATATCATACCGCATGGAATATATATATATATATAAATTTTTAATTTCACTTTTTTTGAAAAATTCCAAAAATTAAGGTATAAATCAATAAGCAAGTTCTGAGACCTGAATCCATCGCCGGGAAATGCTCGCCGGATACCAAACTTCTCCACAAGAAAAATTTATTTTTCGTCCAGACGTTTCGTTCATTTTCTCCAGTCTTTATTTATTTTATGTACTTCTGTCGGTGCGGATGTGCTATGCTCCTGGGCGATTCAAAGAGCACAACAATTTAGATTAAAATACGGGTTTATTAAGAAAATAAATAACTACACGTTAGACAAAGGTTGAACTTAACGAGAAAGACGTGGTGGTCGCTTTTTTGCCCGTTTCAGAAAACAGAAGCACAAAACGGAAGTTGTCGATGCCTCGACTCGCACGATGATAGAAGTCACCTGATTCACACTTCCTTCAAGGTGGCTTTTTACCATATCCCCAAACCCGGCGTTCGTCATGAAATTCCATCTTACCACTAACATAAATCCAATACTCACAACGGACTCATTTTGGGGTCAAAACGAGGGACGATTGTGACTCCTCACAGATCCCCCGTTCTACGAAGAAGTGATTGGTGTTACGTCGAGTTCTCGAATTGTACTGCTGCTAAATAACGTCGCTCGCCGAGCTCGGCCGACCACTCTCCTTCCCAGTTTGCGGAAATTACATGTCGCACCGCTTCGATTGGGACAGCTCGGCTGGCCTCCCGTCGATTACGGAAGCACTCGAACACCATGCTAATAAGGACCCCGGCTGCGTTGACTCGTATCCCAGAACCTGCGTCTCTCTTGGAACTTTCGGGCGGTGTCGATGGATTGGATATGTAAAATACACTCAGGTGTTGATAGTGTGTAATCTTACGCGTACTTGTCGTTTAAAATTTCAGTAAATGTTTCCATATCAGTTCTTTGTTCTCCTTCTTACGGTTTTTAATATCGTTTATTTATATCGGATGCCTTGGGCTAGTAGTTATTAATTTTGCTACGCGAATGCTGCTACCCAAATGTCCCGTCCCGCATATATATAATGTTTTTGCTTCAAACGAAATCGTTCGACACACCAAAGATGTTGAAAGCAGTGGGCGCCTAAAAAAGGTGACTACACCAACAAAAAGAGAAGAAAAAAATTGTAAAAATTATTTTCGATAATCGGCAAGTGAAGTTTGGAGGGATAGCCTATACCTAAAGGCACTATTTTGTGACAAAATGTAGACATGAGAACATTTTCTTTGAAATGAGCATAGGGCTTGAAACAAAACAACGATGTGTTATTGATTGAAGTTTGCGTTGCATTACGACTTACGGTACTCCTCACCCACGTCACCTAGCGATTATTATTTGCTAACAAATATCAACATGGTGTTCCAAGCAAAAAAATTTCGGTCAATTGATAAGACCAGCTGTGTTTTCTTACATATTTCCGGGGAATGTTGATTGATGTGTGGTATTTCCAAAGGAAGTGTAGTATTCTGTACGTCAGATGCACTAGAACAATTTTTTTATTTCTTTGTTTTATGTTGTTTCTCAAAGATTATTACTACGAAAATCAGAATCCAGTAAATGCTAACTAATTGATCTTTCCCAAGTAATAAATTCCCTGGTGCATATTCAGGGCGCGTCGTGCAGCTGCCGGCCGGCGAAAACGATTATCAGGAAAACAGACCGGGAAAAACCCAGGTGCACATGCTCGGCGCGTCATACAGCTGCCGGCGGAGGAAAAGGATTAGCAGAAAAGCAGATTAACGGATTAAAATTGAAGCCGTGAAGTTAGGCAATAGTGAGATGTTTGTAAATAAATAGACTATTTGCGGAAGCTGGTTTAGTCATACGAGAAGTCGAGCGTATTGCCAAAGTAAAATGTAAATAATCGTAGCCTTAAAGAATAGATTGTAAATATAGAAACTCGGAGTTAAAAGAATTCTGAAGTGCATTTCTCCTGAAAATAATATCCACGATCTAGTGATACGGACCGTACCTTAGAAAAACGGAATTTGGTAACATTATTTTAGTTAGTTTTGATAATTTGATATTGTAAAATTTATCGTTTGGTCCTGGAAGGCTTGATTCACAATTGCCAAATTTTGCTCATAGTATCATTTGGATACGAGAGAATCGCGTGCACTAAGTACAATCTACGATCGTTATAACTTTCCTAATTAAACTACATGTACTAAGAAGAAAAGAAACTCGCGTGCGCCTCTACACTTCGTACGATTTCTGAACGAACAAAATTTTAAATTTGAAGAATGAGTTGCTTTTCATTGAAAACAATTATATCCAAAAAAAAGTGGATGGATTCCCGCCGACGGCGTTGTTAAGTAACGCTTACTTTAACGGAAATACTAGACAGTAAAGTAGATTATACTAACAAACTGTCGTGTAATTCGCCGGAAAACTAACGACATCCCACAATAGTGGCGAAATGATCGAATCAATGAAAACCAAGTTGGGTGGGAAAGACTCTCTTACCGAAGCCTAGAAATAAAGACACTTTACTGCATTCGATATCAACTGAATGCAGTTATTGACTGCACGTAAGCGCTTCACTTATTCCTTCATCGATATAAAGAACGAAATAAATGAATACACGCGTGGTATGCTGTCAGCTCGTATTTTGTCGGAAACCTTTCATATGTTCGCTATTCAAAAAATTTTGATAATTTTTGAATTCAAAAGAATATTTACTAGTTTTAGTGTCACAGAGACAGCCTATCAATTCCTTCTGAAAAATTTTTTAATAAAATTCTTTTCGAGTATTAAAAATCCATACACATCTACATATCAGTGTGCTTGAGTGTGTAAATATGCGTAATCTTGTACATATGTACATGCAAATATAATATGTTCGTGTACGAAAATTCCGAATTAAATTTCTTATTTAAATGAGCAAGAAAGGCAAATAACTTCCAAAGCACTCACACACTCTTTTACAATCACTCTTATCAAGATACCGTTAAAAGATTTCTTGTTTCTTTTTTTCTGTTTTTATTTTTTAATAGCATTTCATGCCGTATATCTATCTATACACTCACATATATGTGAATATTTATTTTGTTCATGCACATAAAATATTTTAATGTAATGTAATGTTCAAGACCAAACTAATGCACTCCTACGCTTACATACTTGTATGCAAAAAAAGAACATATGCATGTATATATATTTATCTATATTTATATATATATATATATATATATATATATATATATATATATATATATATGCACATATATGCATACATACAATAACAGCAATAATACCATTTAGTGCCAAGCTTTGCTATGCATTTACTTGAATAAACACTACTTACACGTGCGCATATAGAATACAACACAATAATGGTTGATAAAAAAAGCCAAACGAAACTAAACAATTTTGCTCTTAATAACCATTGGAATTTGTAATTTCCATTTCAGTTCAGTTTGCCAACATCAACTTTTGTATATGTGCGTCCGTTCGTTTCTCCCCTTGTTTCAGGCCATCGCCTTTTATATGCATTAGAAATATTAAATTCAAAAAAACTTTATTTTGGTAGAATAAATATTTACATAAAGAGAACACAAACGAAATTATCATCAGAAGAGAAAAACCTCTGCAAGCGCTGTATAAAGCTAATAATAAGTGCACGAGTAAAGTCGGCACAAGCACAAGTCACCGAGAAATAGCAGTAGAGCCAAGGCATACCACAAACGAACTGAGTACTCAACAGGGCAAAACGTATCGTGAGCGAAATAAAGGGGCCGAGGCACCGCGTCTCGACGCCAGCGTGTACAATACGATTGCAGAATTCATAGTCGACACTGAGAGAAGACGGTTTACTTAAAGGTCCATTATAATAATGTTCGCATGCATTTGTTACAAATTTTATTTTATTTTTTTATTTTATTATATTATTTTCACGAGAAATGCGCTTCAGAATTCTTTTAACTCCTAGTTTCTTTATTTACAATCTATTCTTTAAGGCCAGGATTATTTACATTTTACTTTGGCAATACTCTCGACTTCTCAACTTTAGTATTCTTTTTCGACTCTGGTTCTCGTACGACCCAACGTTCTCGTATGACTAAACTACCTTCCGCAAATAGTCTACTTATATACATTTTTACAAGCATGCTACTATTACCTAACTTCACGGATTCGTTTTTAATCCGCTGGCCTGCTTTTCTGCTAATCGTTTTCCTCGGCCGGCAGCTGTATGACGCGCCGCGCATCTGCGCCTGGATTTTTCCCGGTCTGTTTTTCTCTTAACTTTTTCGTCGGCCGGCAGCTGCACGACGCGCCGTGAATATGCACCGGGGAATTTATTACTTCGCGCAATATCAATGCAAGATTCTGACAATAGCAAATTGAAATCGCTTCCCTGTACACGTGTGGTGAAGAGGCAAACACTCATGAAAGGCCTATGAGGAGAGCATACATTAAGATTAGCAACATTTATGTTTGAAATAACAGAGAAAAAATATGTGCGTTCGAATAGTTCATAACAAAAACATTCCCACGTGCGTAGGGGTGTCTCGGAGAGGATCTACATTGCGGACAGTTTCACTTCCAAGGCGGGTTTACTTTGCTTAGCCGAATTCTATTGATGTCGATCAAATTGAATCATTAATTGAATTCAAATACAATCAAATATAACCACACCATTGATCAATGCACTTAAATTCCTTCCGTTCGGAGAATTTTCTTCCGTTTTATGCGTATATTCAATATTTTATTTATCGTTCACGGTCTAAACGTTCTTCCCTTTTATTTTCCGCATGGTTTATTAAATGCACGAATGAAAGCATAGCATATCTGTAAGCATTATTTTTACCATGAAAGGTCCTTTTTGACCAAATTAAAAATTCTTTTTGAAAGTGTTTTTTCTCCTCTGCTTTATATTTTAATTATTTTCAATGTAAAAATTGATTTAAATAATTAAAATAAATCATTGATATATGGGACAATCTGCATAGCTTCTTTTTTTTTAATTCTACAGAGAAGCAACACGTTGTATAAATTATACGTTTATTAGTAAATTTAATATATGTAACCATTCTCTCTTACATGCACATACATGCGCTTTGAATTCATTTAATAATAATGTCGATAACTATCATTGTCGTTTGCATTATATGCCGATGAGAATTTATTGCTTTCACTGTTTTAAATTGATTATAATGACGATGGCTCTGATGATGACGATAACGATCTTACCATAATATTGATTAAGTGTCACAATTTAATTAAAATTGATACGTGTTGCATTTCTTGCTTATGAAATCATCTGATAAATAAAAAAAGATCAACATCAAAAATTGCTCCCACGTCGATGGCAGCGCTATTATCAGCACGCCTTTGTATCTCTTATTATAACGCATTTTCCGTCATTGTTAACTGTTTTATTCAATTGAACTACAACAAATTTGAAGGTTTAACGTTAATTTACCATTTGTTTTAAAATTTTTTAGAAATATTGTGAAACTATAAACGTCCCCACGCAAATGGAGAACATCTCTGTTTTTGAAAAGGAATAAAAAATTCGCTTTTTGCACATTACTCATACTCTATAGCAAATTAATTTCCAAAATATTGAACGCATATTCTATGGTCGATCTGTAGCGCCTGTAGCGAAAAAAATTGATTAATCAACATTCCAATGTAGCAAAGTTTACTCTTTTTTATAAGTCGCAGACGCGTGCTTCAAAAATCTCGTTAAGTATATAAAGTCTTGGCCAGTTTTAAATTGTAATGCGCCTAAACTTGCCCATCTGTTCGTCTGTCCATCTGTTTGTCAGCGCAGTTTAGTGTTTGCGGTAAGTATTCTCCCGTTAGCGAAAATGGAGATATCACCTGCAAATTTGCAAAAGCATTTAGAAGCGACTTAAACTTATCCAAAAATACGCCGACAACGCCTACGCGGCTATGCGACAAGCATTTTCATTTTAAAAATAGAAAAAATCAGCTGCGCTCACTTCATAATATGGAGTATGAAAATTTAGTTCGTTTATCAATTTTTTGCCTTCTTAGGATAATGGTGACGGGTGTAAAAGAGGGAAAGAAGGTCACGGCCGAATAAAATTTTCCCACTTGTCTTTTTTCAAATCAAAATGAGGGAGAATTTTCTTGTTACACATAAATATTTTGTGGCGAACAGTCGATTCGATGAATTGTATCATTCTGCGGTTTTCATCATTTAATAGCTTCATTTCATATTCACTAGCTTCAACTGGCCTTCCAGAAAGTGGTGCATCTTCAATCTTAAAACTGCAGTAGCGGAAGTTTGTAAAGTAGTTTAGACATTACCGTTTTATTTATGCATCTTCTTCAAATCTTTTCTTGCTTGACAAGGATTTCCCGATATTGTGCAGAATCAAACAAACGTTTTCACAAACAAACCTTAGCTGTTAACTGTGTACTTCACCTGTTAGTATATACCGGTACAATGCGTTTTAGGTATGAATTTGGCTGTAAAATAAAACAATTAAATGTTTTGTTGGAAGAAGGCAAAATTGCTTACCGAAAACACTAATACATTTTAGGACTGGATTGTTTTTTGAACATCACTTACTCGGTCGGTGTCTTTTATTTTTTTAAGGCAAGGCAATACACGAAACTTTGAAAATTTGAATTTGATTTGGTTTCTGCTATGCTGAATCTCAACTGGGAAAGTCGTGTTTACGGGTGGAGCAAGGAATTCCCGAAATTAGCCTGTAGCATTCATATGGGGGTCAGGCAGTCTGCATTGATAACCTACCTGTGTAACCGAGGAATAAAAAACTAATATAACGCAAAAAAAATACAATAACAACGAATTTATAGAAGCGAAATAAAGCTATGGATTGCTACAGAAACAGTTTCGAAGGACAGACTTAATGTTTTCGGGCCGTGCTAAGTTTACAAAGCGACATAGCTGACAACAGTTAAAAGAAAAAACGTGGAATCGATTATCTCCTGTGGGCAAAGTTTTAGAATCTTATCAATAGATCCACAAATAGAACGGCAGGACTGCATTATTAGTCTTGTTTATCCTGATAAAGAAAATAGATATTTTTCAAATCTCGTCGTTAGGAGGTTGCGCATCGCTTTGATGATGAAAGTGGCTCAACAAGTTTTCTCCTCATAGAATAGTAAGGTTTTGATTTACTTACAAAGATTTTTGTTTGGAAGAGAAACATTGCAAATAATGAGGTTATTTATATCTTTATATAAAGACTCTAATGGATCAGTTGCCTTTTTACGCCCATTAATAATAAAAGTGAATGTGTGCATTTCGATTCAACTCGTAAGTCTGGTAAATATCTTGGACCATTGAAAATTGACATAAAGTGTTGGCACTTGCAGTTGTGCTCTGTTACATTGCTATGAAATTCGTTAATGCACAGGGTGCGATAGTATTGGTGTTATCATTTTAATTTGTTTAGTCTACAGAAATAAGCTCTTACACCGAAAGAAAAGAAATTAGCATTACCAACATAGGCGACCCCCTCTAGTTTAAAAAAGCAAATTAGATATGAAATCTAGTAATAAACTAACATAAATTAATTAAACTGACATTGCGTTCTGTAGCTGAATTCAGTCGTCCATAGCATTAGCTGTTCGGAATGCGATCCTTCTAATAAAGGAAAAGTTTATGCAGCCACAAAAAAGGTGTGTTATTATGAAAATTGGTTCACAATCGCAGATTAGAAAGGAAGGTATATGAAGAACCCATTGGTGCGTTAGAATTGTGTACGCAAAGCCTGTTCCCTTTTCCTTCTTCTTTTATCTTTATTTTGTCAATATTGGTTGGATATAACAGAAGAGCTAGGTGAGCAGTGCTAACAGTGTCGTAGACTCGCTCCTATAATTTTCTTTTTAACTTTCCTTCCAATACGAATTTGGAAGTCCAACTTTTCGACGATATCGTTCATGATGAGAGACGCAAAAACAGCAGACTTCGCCACTCGATCAATTGTTTGGTAAATGATGCTCCAGCTGCAAGGAAGGTTTACAGCTTGAAGGACCATTGTGGCATCGGTTGTAAAGGCTGAGGCACTTTGGCGAAATATGCGATTCATAGTAGCTTGTCCTGAAGCATCTGCCACGGTGGCAGAACGTAGGATTTAGAGCGGTCTGTATATATTGGCTTATTTCTTCAACTAGAAAGTAAAAAATAGCTATTGCATTAGTAGAGGAATGTGTGTTAACAAAACAGAAACTACGCAATTAAATCGAAAAAAATGCTAGGGAATATTTACTTATTGCCAGACTTTAACAGATTACATCTTCACTGTTGTCAGATTTTAGCTATAAATCGACAAAATGTTTACACTCGATTTAATATTTAAAGATCTCATTGCTTAAGCATACATATTACCGTATTTTAGCCATCAATCATAACTAATGCTACAACAGGATAGCTAATAAATGATCTCGTTTAGGTTACTGAACTCTTAGATATCGTCATGGCCAAATATATCTGTCTGCGTCCGTGGTACCATAAACTTAATCGCCAGATATACATACGAGCAATTTTAACTGTTTCTAGGTTAACTAGGATCTAGTAAAAAGTAAACCCTTTCGAAAATAATAATAATTGTAATTATAATTGGACTCAGTAAAATTCACAGAAACACACAGGCAAACATACCGTAATGCAGAAACCTCAAAATGAGACACTAGTTCACACACACGAACGTAGCCGCAGGCATGCATCATACTTCCAAACGGTAAAACAACACTTAATCAAAGTGTCAAATGCATACTTAACCAAATGCATACATGCACATTCCCGCGCATCTCTATAAACCACTAACGGACTAGCGTATACAAGTACACGTAGACAACGGCAGGGTTTTGGTTTGCAGAAAAAACAGAATGTTGAAAAAATTATTACATCACTCAGGCACATACACATTATACATAATACTATGCTAACGTGTGAGTGCGTAATAAATGTGCAACTTAAAATATCTAAAAACTTATACATGCAAACGAATGGATGCAGGCTGCACATGCAAACACAAAAAGAGAAAAACGTTTATGAAAATTTATTTTTCAACACGAAATAAAAAAAAATAAATGTATAAATAATAACACTCACAGTTTACAAAATGTTTGTCTGTGGTTTGTGCGTTCTCACGCATATGCGTGACGTCCAACACACCCATCTGCACAGACACATATACATTTAAAAATTATTAACAATCTCCTTCCTGTAGAAATACACATAAACGATTGTTGAATACGTGCTCGTTTGTTTGCTCTCGTCTGCGTCTCTATAAACTAATCCAGGTGCAAAATAGGCACATTTAAGCATTCCCGTAGGCACACTATTCTGTATATTTTTCCATATGAATTATCAGCATTCCTCTACTCGCCAAAGACTACCTACTCAATAACTTTAATACGTACGAACTCCGAGTGATGTATAATTCTCTACTTAATAATATTGCGACTTGATTATGGCGCTTGATGTTTGTTGTCACTGTGCGTTTGACCTAAATTCATACTTACATTTCTATCGAACGGACTCCTTGACTGCTTAGAGGACCTTTTTCTTTTAGTTGCACATGTTTATTAATAAAGTCACCAGGTTAGCAACTTCTAAACTCAATGCGTGCGATATTTAATTTTCATTATTAATATAAGTCTTTATAATTAAAGAACAAACAATACTAGAGAAGTTGAAGTTAACTTTACTTTAACTTTATTATTTTGAAAATCCATAGTTTTTATTTCGATAATTTATAATCTGAAGATCCACCTTATCAATCTTAACCTCTAGAGTAGAAGGTGCTTCCCATGATACATAAGACCTTTCCAAAGTAAAACATCCTAGTGGCACTACATAATGTCAACTGCCTGAATTACACGGATACGTTCTCCACAAACGTTCTGTCAAAATCACCTCGCAGTAGGACGTGTACCAACTGTTTTATAATACTACAAGGGGCAATATATTTGTAGTAACGTTGCAGAATTTCATATCGACCAAAGAGCTGGCATTAAGTTCTATTGGGTAAAACTCTTATTAAAACGCTTCGATTGATGACACAAGCTTTTGGTAATAACTGCTTATCCTACAGAAGATCCTGTGAGCAGTACAGACGTCTTAGGAACGATTATGGAGGCATGATATGTTGGAGAGTGGATTAATCAAAGATCAGTTTGATAAGTATTCATATCAAAGGAAATAGTGTTAAATATCGATGTATCGGATTATCATCATCGAACATTTGTCATTCTGAAAAATCTATGCGTTGTGGAGAAAAATAGGGCAGAAAAGGTTACATATGCAACGTACTTTTTGCCAAAAAATTCGTTTGTTAACCATATATAACTCCTTGTTCATTTGATTTGGAACTTTGCGATTCTACCCACTCGAAAAAATTGTCTTGGTCTTGAGCGGAACCCACTATGCTCATGTTTAGGTCATATAAACAATTTTTACTGATGCGGTAAACAATCTGTCACTTACAACTTATGTAATACGCAAAATATAGAAACCTCTTTTTACTGTTATGTGAAATTTATTACACAATGTAGTCCAATGCTTGACTGTTCGATTTAGCAGAATTTACTATTCGATCTCACAAAGTTTGACATTATTTTACTTCTGAAACTTTACATTCGGCTTTCGTTATTCAGAAAAGTTGCTCCGCTGAGCTTTCGCTGTAAACGGAGTGCGATGGTTAGTACTATATTTACTAAATATTGATGAAATTCACTGTTCGAGCTTTAGCATTTGTTTAGCATTCTATGCAAAGTTCGATATCTGGTTACTGAATGACTAAGTAGTATAATTTTAATATTCAGTGTTTGCTTTCCAACAATATGCAACATTCGCGTTTTATTATTTAGTAAAGTTGGAAGCAAAATCGTTTGCATTTTGAAATGGCTGTTAGTCGGGTAATACTATTTTATAACTTAAATATTTGACCCCAACGCAGCAGTTAAGCTCTAAATTCAGGTAAATCTCTGTATTCGATGTTTGCTGTTCATGAAAGGGCTGTTCATCAGCCGTTATTAATTAGCGAAGCTTTTCACGCGTTCTTCACTGGTCGTTTTCAAATCGGCCTTGGCTAGGACAAAATACGACAAATTATAGCTTTCTATAGTTCTGGATCTGTGATAAGCACTTGTGGGTATATCTAGCAAAATGAAGAGTTTACTATAAAAGGACAATAGCCGATATTTACAGCTAAGATCAAAGCGTAACTTTGGAAATTTGTTAAAATCTACTGCTCAAACTTTGCGACTCAATAAAGTGCACTGTCATGGTTTTATAATTGAATAAATTTCCATAATCCATCAGTATAATTGAGTAGAGCAGATCTCTTATGCCTTGTAATCAAACAAAGTTCATTATCATAACTTTGCAATCACGTGAGCTCCAGTAGTTTAATTTAATAGTTAAAGAAATCCCAAAGTCTATATAGTGTAAAGGTAAACTACAAATGATTATTATCTACGTTTTATTATTGAGGCCTGCAGTTTTTAATAAAGTATAGAATGGGAAATGCATTTTTTGGCAAAAGTCAAATTTAAAAATATATTGATGACATTACTCTTTCTTTTAGACATTCTGGTCACCTTTGCCTTAGTCTACCGACTATTTTTACTGACATGCCATTTAACATTGCGGATGTTTTAACTTTAGTACACATCTACATTTACACTTATGATTTTAAATACGTATGCAATTACACTACATATATACAATTCAAATACAATTTGTTAGTATTCAGTGACTCTACACTGAATTACTTTTTACTGTGAAGTAAGCCAAAATTTTATTTTATAGGGAATTACTAACGTTTACATGCACATTGAGTTGTAGACTCACATAAACATTAATAAAATTGGCTAAAAGCAACTAAAGCAATAGTGAGCCTCTCGAAAAATAATTGATCATGGCTTAAAACTTTCAGGGAGGAATGATTTGTAACAAGCGGAAGTGTACTAGCGAACCGGGCACGTGCTTGATGAACAAATAATAACTGTGGCATGTGTGTTGAATAGGAACACATCTAACTCAACACAAAGAATCATTCGCTGGCAAACAATAAGTAATAGTAACCACGATTGAAAAGTCATTCAAAAAATTTAGTTTCGGTAACGGTCTCATCAGCAAACACTAACTATTGTCAAAGCTGTTTTAATGTAATTATTCATTTTCGAAATTTTTTTGGAAGAAGAATTTTTCAAATAAATGGTATAAAGGAAAATTCAATGAAAGAAAACTTAGCAATGAAAAAATTTTAATATATGCAACTAAAATTCCATCACAACGACGTAAGATTTCATCACATAGTCTATGTTCCGTTCCTAGTTTGCTTTGAGAATAGATAACCACTGCTCAAAAGAAATGGGAATTCAGTGATTCTACTGAATGATCTATTGCCAGATTAAGCTTTTGTCACAGGAATATTTGGTCTCAAACACTCAATATTATTCAGAAAGAATTGTATTTAATTTCTACTATTCACAAAAGCTGGTGATTTGATTAGTGGAGCACGATCCGAATCCCAGTATTTAGCAGAATTCAAAATTCAATTTTAACAATGTGCATAGTAAAATTCTGTGTCCTTAAGCTAGCAATCGAAATCGAAATTAAAATAAAAAATCATATGAAAAAAAATTCCTAACCTCGAGTTTTTCGTTTTCTTTATTCAAATTAGAAAAGAAATGTGCAAACATCAACCTCGGGAAGTCTTAAGAGTTTCCAAAGACACGTCCATAAAAAAAATTTCATGTGAACAATAAACCAAAAAATAAAAGAGCGAAGGTTATACTCTCATTGCACCATTAAGGATAAAAAATAAATGAAAAAGTACTTCGCACTTTTACAAACGCAAATGAAAAAGTAAAGACTAAAGAGCTGAAGTGTACGGGCGAGATTTCATTTTTTAATATCGTTTAAAACCACAACGTCTCTCGTCCATGTAAAAATTCAAAGCGCGGTAAGTAAACAAGGAAATAACAAACTATGTAACGGCTCTTAAAAACTCTTTTGTAGCTACATAGAGCAGACAACTTTGTTCCAATATTATTGGGTGGAATATGACTCTTTATAAGAAAAATGGTCATAAAAAGTTGAATATCAAGATTAATAGTACATAACCTATCAAAAATTTCACTTATTCGTTCTTTCTGCAAATTATAAATTCGTGAGGAAATGTATACAAATCATGTGTAAACATAGCAGTAAACTCATGCGATGGGATATAGATTACCAACAAAATTTTATGTTCGAAGTGAACAAATGCATAAGAAAAAATACTGTATGAATCGTTTCAAATATACGAGCAAATTTATCCATACACAAACGAAAATACAAAGACTTTTTCAAGAAAAAGACAGTAAATATAAAAGGACAAAAGGTCCTTCCACTTTTAAAACGAAACCTTACAAAATTTTTTCCTATGCTAGGATATCGATCTGTCTTTTCATTGGAAAATGAGCTTTATCATGAATAAATTTTCGCCAGGATTCAACGATTTAATGGATCTTCCTAAGAAAAGACGTATTTTTTTCTGAGATTCTCCTAAAACAAAATATGGATATATTTTAACCATACATAGAATTTACCCATTTATTCTACAATATAGAGATGTAAAATAACATAGAAACTATATTACGTTACGCTAACAATAACTTTGAAGAAGTTAGCCTATGTAATTTAAAGCATTCATATCCACTCATTCAGCAATATTGTAATCCTAGTTTTATGTTTACCTTAACACTAACTGTTATCTAAATTACGCACACTCTGTTTATCCTCTTCATAAATTAATCACTTCACTCTTGTGAACTTAATCTCCCAAGTTTATTTAATGTTTATTGCCCGATATATATATATATCCGATGTGTATTTAATGTAATGAAGTCGGCCCTCGATGCCTCACTAGCATTTGAACACAGAAGAGCGATGTTTTGGCTACGACATAACTAGTACACAAAAATGTGTTATCAAACCAAACTAAAGTTGCGGAATACAACTCTGTGACACAGAAACCGAAAATAGGAATCCCGCAAAATTTCTTTCCCTTGCACGATTAGATTAAATGAAGAAAGTATTTCGTCCTCTTTTACTACGAAATATTATTCTATATTATCCAATGTTACCTCTAACAAAGCTTTTATACTCATAATTTACAACGGATGCATGATAAAAATTTCAGCCTTTTTTGGAACGAAGGCGGTAAGCTCATTTATCATAATGTTTGCAACATCCGAAAAAAAGTGCGAGAGACCCTACGAAGTGTACATATTGTAACGAAGCAACCGCTTCATTAGGGACTGGTTTGCAGACAACTTTCCCCAGCCTTCAGTTACTTAAGTCATTTGTAACAAAAAAGCATTCAATATAATTTGTCCTGACAGTCCTCTAAAGTGTAAAATTGTTATCTGCAGAAAATTTAGGACAATCTTGCAGTGCCACTTGACGAGGTATGGAGGTCTACGAGTTAAGCGTACGTGCCATAGCCGAGCAAGCTAGTTTGTCAGATGTAGGAGGGGTTCTATATCTTGCTAACGGACACTTCTAGGACGATTACACCAATGAATTTGTGCGTACTTTCCCCTTATCGAACACCAAAGAGAAGAAGCCCTACCTAACCGACCAGGGACTTCCCTCTGGGATTATTCTTCACCCACCCACGTGTATTGGTCTCTCTTCGGCTCATAGGAAGGCTTGTCGGGAACTCCGAAGTTGGCTCTGAACGCCCCTAATAACTAACCTCGCATGATTTTTTAAGATATTTAATTACACTTCATCATATATTCTTTTGTTTTGATTTTTATTATTTCATTTTCTTAAGATTAAATAACCAAATAAATAAAAAGAAAAAAATAAGTCACTATATCATATAAGTGAAATATGTTTACACAATTGCGAATAATTGAAGTTCATATTAAGCTTTACTGCCTACATAACAAAAATTATATGTGAAAGAAACAATAAAAATAGAAGATTAGTCCTCTTAACATATTAAATATTATTTGAAAAAGATGAAACTTAGATGTACTTGTGTCTAAAATAAAAACATTTCGCATAACGCTAAAAAAGAATTTGTTGATTAAACTCCTGGTAATTCACTCGACATAGTGCTTGGTTTGTTTGATACATCGGGATTTATTTGAATAAAAAAGTTCTTCTTCACAACAACTAAACCGCAGGGAGCTGCAAAAATAGACCGGCAATTATTTTTGAAACTAGTTGTAATATCCAAAATCTGATTACACATATATTATGGGAGTAGTCAGAACATCGTATTTTAACTGTTATATGAAATGAATGTTAAAGCATCCACGACAATATAGATCATATTTTTCAACTAGGATGACATAAGGAAATTTGTAAATACACGGAGAAAAATAAAAAAAATAAGAAAGTACTTAATGAATCAATTCGTCATTACTTTGAAATGTACATTAATTACAAAAACTTAAGGTTACATGAAATTAAATGAACAAAAATTGGCTTTAAAATTTGAATGCTGTTGCATTCACGTCATTTTGCATCACTATGAAAATGAATGCTATAGCATTCGCGTCCGCAAACGTGTTAAGCCATGTGCACAAGTACTTTTACGTATTTATAAGCAAGACATTTGTCTTGTGTTTTTCTTTTCTGTTTTTGTAATGAAAAGTTAATCGAACCAACCTCTGTGTTCATATTTCCATGTTTTTCCTTTGTTCAAACTATTGACCTTCTGGAAACATTTATGACTGGACTCAACTCAACAAAAAAAAAACACCATTTCAATAGACGATTTTTTTCTCACAATTTTTCCGAAATAGGTAGACACCTTTAGCTAAATCTTTTTCAACTTTCTTTCTTTCGTACCTTTTATAATGCCTCCATTTTTTGCTTTCTCAAGGTCCAAAATTCTTCTTTTTCTTGTTTTTCTTTTTTTTCAATTTTTAATTAAGTTCTTTTCATGGATTTGCTCAAACAAACTTTTGCTGTAAATCCTCGTACCAAACAAAACATGCGTTACGTTTAAACTGCTTTTTTTTAAATAATATTGTTTTTATCAAAAATATCCATTTTCCTTTAAGAATTTTATTAATTTTTTTCTTTCGCTCTGCTATATAATCCCACGCGTGCCTTCGACGCCTTCGACAAAAATGTTGTTTCTTCTTCTTCTTTTGCCTAATCACGCAACAAAAATCTGTCGATTTAAATAGAAAAACGTTCGCCATCTTCCTTTTTCTTTCTTTTCTTAATTTACCATACCTGCATCTTAACTTGCTTTACGTTTTTAATATTTCATAAATAGTTTTCCGTCTATTAAACTAAGCCACTCTCCTATCTTTTCCTTTTTCTTGATATAATTTTTACGCGGATTTCGAAATATTTTCAATACCAATTTTTTTATATTTTTTTTTTTCAATTCCCGCGTGTAGCACTTCTTTTACCATCGTTCTTCTCCTTGCCGTCCCAAAATTTGAGTTTTGTCGCGCGAGAATGTGAAAATCCCTTTTTCGGTGCAAGGTTACATTCTTGTTTTTACAACAACGAAGTGAGAAAGGATTGTGAAAAAAGAAAAAAAAAGAAACTCCTCATATAGCACATTGCTACACTTGTATGATTAACACATTGCTTCCTATTGGCGTTAGTCCATCCGTTATATGCATTCCCTTTGTCAACTTTTAATCCGTCCTTACCATGATATACGCTCAGTTTATCAGCATTCATGTCATTTTACTACCGTCTAATCCATCCATTGTATACGTTTTGTCTTCCGACCCCATTACAGTTAAATCGTTTCATAGTATTACCAACATTTTATTCTTCAGCCTATTACTGTATCATACACAATTCGCTTCCAAAATTGCTGGACTATAGCGCGTATCTTAATAAACAAAACTGTTAATCATAAGTATCGCACAAGTGCCTATTAAATCCTAAGTGAGCGGCGTAGATGCGTTGTAAATACCTTCTTCATAAATCGCCAGTAGACACTCTAACCATTTCACTATAGTTATTGCATGTATGTCCATTCGAACACTCTCAGCGTACCGTTCAATTCAACACTTTTCCCTAAATCATCACCAACATTTACATTTATAATATATACATGTCCAAAATATCGAATGAATTCATTGAATGTGCAAATCGCTTACTATTCTGTATTATTGTATTGTAAACCTTACATTAAGCTGCATACGCATTCCGAACAGTTCATTTTATTGTATTCGTAAACCTTTCATACACTTCTGAGCAGCTGGTTATTATTGCATGCTCACAAGTTTCTAATCTCAAGCTACTTGTTATCCATTTCGATTAACTCGCACATTCACAAACCTATGCTTTAGCTAACTGATCATCGTCCCTTTCCTTTCAAGTTGTTTATGAGAACGCAATTGGTAGATCTTACTTAGTCTAAAAATATACATTTATTGCCTGATTAGGCTGTGCATGTGCTCTTAAGCAGAATGTAGTCATCTTGGTTGTTATGTCTGTAGTCATTGTGTATGTGTACCTACAAAATCTTAGCCTAAACTACAAACATATACATATCCTAACAATGCATACATTTGTGACCCTATTAGGTCTCGTTGCCATCCCAAAATCGGTTTTATATCAATTCTAAGCACACTGACAATAGCTTACATAAATTCAAACCATAATAACGCTGTAGCAAAATCATATAAAAGGCCAGCACGAATATTGATCGTTTTTTAATTATGTTTCAGCAATCAGTGAGGTAAGCACAAAATAAGCTGCGGTTCCGCTAGGAAAAATGACTAGCAGGATTAACGGACAACAAGATATTCTCTCTAAGAGGAAATTCTGGCTTGCAGAGACAACTAGTCTACCACCCATAGGATAGGTTAGAAGTACCTAGGCTGTTCATAAGGGAGAACGTACAGTGGCGGAGTTATCTAGGGTATTCTAGGATATTCTTTAGGGAGGAGGCAGCGAGACAGAGATTACTTGTCCACCATTCTGGGATCCTCTTGGAATGGACAAGATTGCATATGGTTTTCTTAACTTAGAGAATTGCAACTAACACTGCAACTACTGCCATGCAACATGTGCCCCTTTACAAAACAAATAAGCTCGAGAAATCTCGTATCTGGTCAATTTTTCTGTGGATCGAGAACTGATAAACAATATCAGTCGTAATATTCCGTTTGGCTGGGCCTGCCGCGCTGGTTTTCTTTTCTATTCTATGCAAATTTTCGTAAAGTGAACACGCCCTTATTTCCCTGAGCAAAAATTGGTGGGTTTTTGCCACCGCTTCTTCAGTTTTCTACATTTTCTGCTTATTACTCATAAAGTAAAAAAGATAGAATGTTGAAAATTATTCTGCTCATGAAGATATAAAAAATGTGTTCATTCTAAACTATATATGGAGGATAAATAAAAAGCCTTGGAGAGTAGAATACGACAATTTAAGTGTGTCAATTTTACATTAAATATGGTGAACATGGGAAAATTCTTTCTTAACAACCCCGCCGATATGGGCGCCAAATAAGAGGGTTTGGCGAGTGACATGCAAATTATAATAGATTAATAGGTATAAAATAAATTATTTAAAAAAATTTTTTGATAAAATTTATTTTACTTATCATTTTTACCATTCCAAGAACGGGAATAGGCGACCACTTCTTCTTGATCTGCCTATCGGATATCGGATTTGTTATTTTGTTTAAAAGTGTAAGAGTATGTATAAGTATCTCAAGTCCTCCTATTCTAGATTTCGAACAATTTCAGAAAACACACCTGTGTCTCTCGCAGCAGTTAGCAACTGTGCTACACTGCTTATACCCGTCGTTTGATTTATATTGTGAAGCCAAGGTGCTTGTTTTTCGCCCGCACCATGACATCTCTCAACTTTCCCTTGTAGTAGGAGCTGCGGCAAAGGGTATTTTTGGCTTCGCATTATGTGACACAAATATGATGTTCTCCTGTGTTTTATACTTGTCGGCTCATGGGGTTGGTACTTCTCTATTTGTTACTCGTTCTGTCCAGGGTATTTTTAGTAATTGCCTGTATACCCACATTTCGGAAACTTCTAGTCTATTAAAGTCCTTCAACGTTTATATCTCCATTGTATAAAGCAAAACAAGCCAAAGGTAATATTTTACAAACAAAAATTTTAGGTTAATGCTGATTGTAATACGGTTTGTAAGAACTTTTTTATGTTTATAAAATGCAGATCTCGCTGCTTTTAATCGGTGTTCGTCTAGCAATCAAGATATTTAAATTTTTGTACACGTTCTACTCATATGTTCTAGCTTGTTATAGTTGTGTTGTTATACATCTTTCTCATCATCTATTTAGATTTCTTAACGTTTATTTTATGAAGACCATCTAAACTATCTGTCAAAAGACTGGTGTCATCGGCGTATCTTATGGTGATAATATAATAACAATTTTTTTGACATCGTTAAGGGCTTCTGCGATTATACGGCCTGAGTACATATTGGACAATAAAAGTGATCGGACGGTCCCTTGTCTGACTCCTCTGTACATATTTATTTGTCTGCTACTTTAACATCGGCAGTTTAATGCCAACATAGACATTTATGCATTGTATATCTTTCCGCCTACGCTATGCCTTTTCATAGTCGATGAAACGTATTTCGGCACTTTTGACCTAAAATGTGTATATAGAATAAACCTTCACGTGTTTCCATTCCTTCTTTAAAGCCAGATTCGCTTCAACTTCATTTGCGTTTTCCCATTTTTTATAAATAATATCTTTAAGTACATTTTTAGAGTACGACTCATAAGGCTAATAACTAATACGCACTTTATGACACTACTCTTTTTTAAACAGCTATATACAATTTAAGTATTTTGATGTTTTCGTAATGAATTAATTCGAAAATTGCACAGGGTATTTTGTCAGAAACTGATAACTTATTCCTTCTTCCTTGTCGTTCTGATGGCTTCATCATCTTCAAGAGTTAGTTTTTGAAGGGGTTCTGTATATATCTTTTCGAAATAGATTTTCTTTCATTCGTCTCAGAAACAGTGTCATTTTCAGCGGATTCTTTCAGTTTTTATGAAGATATCATCAAAAAAAACAAGAGAGCGTGTCCAAAACCGTCGATACTCTTAGCTATCGAAATAATGCGGACTGTGCTGTGCTTGTGTTCAGGTATACGCGGGGAAATCTTCCGGAGCGATAACAGAAATTTGGCACCAATCAAGTCCTTTAATAAGACTGCTCGGCTTTTTCAGCGTTCTCAACCATTTGTCCCGAAGGCGCCCACTTTCCGCCGAAAGTAGTTTGTTTACCTCATCACTCTAGATATATCCACTTTCAAATCGAGCGTACACCTAATCCGTTCTGTACTACTACCTTTTTTCCTCCTTTGCTTTCTATAATTCTTCCTGACCTGGATGGCTGGTCAAGAAAAGAAACAATTCGCTATCAAAAATAAAATATACTAAAAAGCTTTTCAGTTCCTATCTAAGACTCTTCTGACTTTAATACAAAATTCGCGACAGACCGAATATATGTTCGCAAGCTGTTTAATTTGGTTTATCCTTCTGTTTATTGACCTGCGTAAGGGATATCTATGAATATTTATCTTGTCACCACTAAGTAAAATCTAAGTATATCTTAGTTGCATTTATAGCTCATTCTATATCTGCACGTGTTTGGCTTAGTTTATTAGTCCTTTTGCATTTTATTATAATTGCTTTGAGGTTTTACTTGTACACACTGACGTCAACATATACATTTCATTTTATGTTTATTATTTATATAGAGTACATTTTATTAAATGCTCATGTACGGTATGGAAAATGATGTCAAAACATTTTGTCATGTGTACATATTTATAGACATGTAAGTATGTATATACGTATACATGTATGGGGTACATATATGAGACGTGTATGTATGTGCGTATGCATATATGGGGCACGTTTATGACTGCATTTATGTGGTCGTATTTATTAAGGTTATTTAGTAAAAATTACCGCAAATTTTAATCAATTTTGCACCACAAGATATAATATATTTTAAACTAATGTGCACACATGCATATATACATCCGCAGCCATAGACAGGAAACCAAATGAATCACATTTCAATCAAAGTTTTCTATTTATTAATACCACCAAAAAAGAGAATTACTAAATAAAGCAATGCAATAAAAGTTGTCTACAACGCAATCATATTAGACAAAGGCAGTTTTTAACGTGATAAACAATCAATAGAGATGCTTTTGTATATGTGTTTATACATACATCTAAACGGTTTGGGATAAAACAATTGAAATAATTGTGCGAAACATAACATACGCCTGGACGGAGGTATATTTTTTATTGAAGCTTAAAAAAAAGTTCCAAGAGATATCCGAGCAATGACTCAAGCAAGAATTTTATATTGGTCTTAGCGCACATTTCGAATACTCGCTACCGCCTTAATGGCAAAATTTTTTATTACACAAGGGCTCGTTTAACGTTAACATAAATTTGGCAAATTTATGGTTTGCAAACATAGGAATCCTATTGCATTATATTACATAAGCGCAGTCAATGCGCTTGCACTTGTATCAAGGCAAGGTATAAAAATCTTATTTTTTTAATTTATGATCATCACGCTACAGAAAGGGAGTGATTAGGCTTTTATTCCCTATTCGGTTTATTGACAGAACACAAGAGCTCTGGTTTAGTTTTAATGTTTTGTAGCTGTGGTAAGAGAGTCTCGGCAAAAGCTTCACACCGTTTCATACCTCCGCCTTTAATCAAGTGTATTTATCACAACTGACATTTCTGCTTAAACTCTTGCGAACGTGAAATTTCCAAAAGATGGCGAACATGAAGACGAAAATTTAAAACCAGTTTGACGCTTTAAGAAAGTCGGCTGCTTGATCCGGAATTTCAGTCACTCGCAGGCCACACGTGTAAGATGGAGCCGAATTGTCTTGCGACAATACTGCGTATGCTTAGCTGCTTGAAGGAAATTTCGATAAATTAAAATTCTTTTAAAAGGGCGTGGAATTAAAAGATTGCATTCATTTTGAAATAAAATATGGGTTTATTTCCGTCCTAAAACATTACAAAACTGGTACAACTAGTGTCTATAGAAAAAAGTACAAAAGAACGGAATTTTCATTCAATCAACGGCAACAAAAGTTTTGGTTTCAATCTCATATGCATATGTATATATGAACATATCTATATATATATGTATTTATAAATGCGATTATGTTCAAGTGCATGTTAGTGATAATTAAATTTGACTCTATTAAAATTCATATGTTGTTCGACACCCATATGTTTGAAATGTTCTTTTTGTCATTCGTCCATATAATGCGTGCGTTCACACAAATACACACCCATGCACAGATAAAACTGCCAGCTTTTTAACCGGGCTATAAAGAGCATTTTAATTAAAACAACATTTAAGTACTGATCCATAAAGTGTACGGGCATGAGATTGAATTCTACAAAAAGTAATTAATAAAGTTTTAAAACAAAAGGCAATAAAAAGAAATATAAAAGCAACTTTTGCTTTAGAATCCTGGATAACTAATATCCACCATTCAGCTAATGCTGATTACGAATGCACCTCTTTTCGAACATATAGCAATGATGCCCCTCTAAATGCTTTCTTTATTTATATTCAATTCAGCAGCGTAAAGTCAGCTCTACTTCTGTCTACACGTAGTTGCATGTTTAATTTGTTTCTCAACCATGTCCAATACAGCGATGCTTTCCCCTAGACTTTGTTCACATTGTCACCATCTTCTTCCGTACAGCTAGTGCTGCTTGTGTTGCTTATTACACAGCCACTATTCTTCCAAGATCTCTTCGACTTTTCTGGTAATAAATTTTCTTTTCAAAATCTTGTTTTATTGAACTAAAATGTGTTGATAAAAATGATAAGTTAAACATTATAGCGCCGATAGAGAACTAATATCAATAATCGCTCATAGGCTTAAGGGGATTCGGATTAAACAACGAAACCTCACTCTGCAATGATTTAAATATTATAAACCTATTGAATTTTTAGCAGAGCAAAGTAATAAACTAGAGAAAGAGCTTAACCCGTAAGCCAATTATAACATGAAAAAAATTATATAGAAATTCCATGAATAAAAATGTAATGAAGCAATAAAGTACATTAAGAAAAATTTTATTAAAGCGAAAGAAATTTCTTTTTTACAATTTAACCTCAAGATTTGACAAAGTGAAGTAACACGTTTCATGGTTCTGCCTTATTTTCTTACTAGCTGCGTCCTTTTGTACACAAATACGACAACGGTATAAGAGAATATTTACCTCCTTATGAATATTATTATATATATCCCTAAAGGTTTCACATGTAAATGCATACATTATTTTGTAATGAACCATAGATGTGTCAATTTTTCAACGCATACCAACATAGAATTTAATTTTTTTATCTTCTTTTTTTAACGTATGCATACTTATGTCTACGCAGGTTCAGACCACATACATAGCATCTCAACTTTCTAGTGAAAAGAATAAATTGTGCAATAGTCTGATTTAAAGATTGTCACGTGTCGCAGGAGTGTTAGTTACGTGATTGTGATTCATTTCACGTCATACTTGTGCTTTTTTCGCATTTACATTAAGTAAATTCATAAATATGGCATAAGAAATTATTATATATATAATAAATTTTATTGGAGTTTTTGTTGTTGAAAGCCTTCAACATAACTAAATATTACGACGGACTAAACCTCGAAGATCACCGAAAATAAACGTTGTGCATACAGGCTTCCCATGTACGATTCTAGAAAGAATAAGGAAAGTACCATATTGACGGCTCAAAAATAGGAGAAAAATAATTATTTTGTTAATTTATATAAACAAATTAGCTCTTGTTTAATAGCTGCACGGAGCATCGATAGTTTTATTAAAAAAATTATCAACAATCAGTTTGTATAACACAAATTAACTGAAAAGTTTTAGGTGATTATTAATCCTTAATGCAAAATCAGATCTACTCTTGCCTGACGACCATGTTGGTCTATAATATTTTTAGTACTTTACAGCATCTTACCCATTATTAGATGAAAGAAAAATATCGCGGCGTCTTTTCACTAGTATTCAATCCCACTTATAAAAGTGGGGTATAAACCCCACACCACTCATGAAACACGACATATTAAATTTGTGCGGAAGCAAGCAGAAGCGCTTAAGCGCTGTCTAAGACTGTTTGTCTGTCTGTCCATGTCAATTCGCGTTCAGGAGCGATTTTTGGGATATTTCGATGAAATTTGGCACATTGACCAGTTTTGACCTAAGGACGAACGCAATTGAAAATGGTTTGTATCAGTCTACTTTTGGACTATTTCCCATACAACGCCCTGTTTTGAAAAATTTCTGTGTGGAAAAAATTGCAATTTTCAAAATACCTCGAAAAAAGTGGTAAGTAATAGCATTCCATAGTAATTCAAAATTGATATGCCAACGTTTGACCGGCTCGGGCAATGTTTTTCCCACCCTCTTCTGTAACGAAAACTGAAGTTCACATGACAAAATTTCAATGCTTCGTGATAAAAATGACATCGTAACAGTAATTTAAGATAGAAAAGTTAACTGTACTAAACTTGAACGATCTCCATTTTTGGATGCTACTTTATATAAAAATTTGCACGAAAATTTTTGGTTTTTAGAGCAGAACATTAAAGTCTAAGTTTTATTATTTTATGATGAAAATTGATTCATAATAGTAGTTTGATATAAATATTAGCTATGCTTAATTTTGAATAAGTACCGTAATTTTTAAATTTCTTGGGTACAACCACTTTTACGGAAAGTAAGACTTTCTTTGCAAAGAGCTCTAATTTTTAATATACAGTTCCACAATAGTAAGTTCATACAAAAACAGGGTTTAATTTTTGTGTTCCATGGTAAAAATAAGAATTGTGTTAGATAATGTGGTATATGGTATTTAAAAATCGGTCTATACCAATTATAATGTTTCTACTTGTCCACACGTGAACCCCGTGAACCTTATTAAATATGCGCCATTTTAACCGACTGCCTACTGCCACTTTTCCGATAAAACCACTATTCCATCAAAATACAAATTTCAAAATTAGGATTTTGGGCTTCTTTCCAACTCAGCTAACACGAAAAAATTGAAACGGATCATATTCGCACCGTCAATGCGCCAACGTTCCAAGCTGAGAAAGCCAAGCGGTTAAAAATAATTGGTAACAGGAGATAAAACCTTACTTTTCCTATTAATTACTTTTCGCCGCTTTATCCCACCTGTAGTTCTTCATCGTATTACTTGTTAACACTAAACCTACCATGCGCGGTCAAATGACCGTTTTTCAAATTTCGTTTAAAATTTTTCGCATACAACGTTACTGTATCATCATGTAGCTTATTTAGTTTTCCTAAAATATGCATACGAACTATTTTCCACTATTTACAACTTTTTTTATTGTTTACTTTCCGAAAACAAACTATACCATGTCTAGTCTACCACGAACGGTCATTTGACCGCTTGAAAAATTTATGTTATTTTCGACTATCTTCTTCGATAATCGCATTCTTGAAATTGTTTTACGAGTCTAGAATGTAATTGTAGACTCGTTTCTTTGATTATTGATCATAA
>KK499827.1:905344-941215 GCA_000688715.1 Glossina pallidipes
AAAAGAAACAGATAAGCAAAGAATGCTCATCAAAAACAATAATAAATACACTTCTTCTTCTGAACAGAGATCTTGTCAAGTAAGATATTGTAAAGTCAATAAAACAAACAGAATTTGTATAAAATGTCAAAAATACGTATGTGGAAAATGTGCAATACAAAATACTGTAATTTGTAAAAAATGAGATGAAAATGCATAAAAGTAAATAAAACATACAACATCAAAAAGCGGGGAACGAGTTTTCATTGTAGCATCAGAAAAATATTTTATTTACTATCTACTTTACTAAGATACATATGTTTTTACATATGCGGTCATTTCACCACTCATGGTAGAAATAGGTATACATGGAATGCCGGTAGGTTTAGTGTTAACAAAACCAAGTTATTAAAAAATCCAACCTCTGGCCAAATGAGAATAGTTCATGGTGTAGACCTCATTTTTAATCCCAAGAAACACAAAGCGCTGGCTTACGTAGGGTTAATCCAGGATTTGCCACAGTTTTTGCAAATGTATTCATCCTGAACCCGGATATTGTTCGCACATAGTTGACTTTTTAACATCCGAATTTCAAGAGCGGAAAAAATGGAACTATTTACATACTGCGTTTTCAAGAGATAACTTATTTCAACTGAATTAACACCTTTCGCACCTTTTTATAATCACCTGTCCGCATTCTCTTTATATAAAACATATATATGCAAAATTTCGAATGCCTTTTCAGAGTTTGAAGCAAATGTGTTCATAGGGTGATGTTTACCACAGACAAGTAAAATAAATTGGCAAGCAAACTGACAGACAGGCGGACAAAAATCTCTGAAGTTTGTTATTCTGTACGAAGTTTGTTTACTATAGACGTGCTCATGATGATCAAGAAGGTATACATGTCATTTCGCCTATTTGCTTCCTTCTTAGGGGGGTATAGTAATCGTGAAAATTGGACGACCATCAAGTTTGAAAACCTATATATAAAAGTCTTATATAAAAAATGTGGCCACTCAACTTGCGTTTTTGAGTTGTCTACCACGACTTATCTTATTAGACTTAGCTTAGTATGCTCTACAAGGTTTTTTTCATTTTCAAAAGGCCTATATACCCTGACAAAATGAAATTTACTTATTAATTGTAGAGAAATAGTGTTCTTTAATTAATATTTTTAACTTCGATCGTCAGCTTTTACGCTCCGCTACTTCAATACTAATTATTTCAATATTAACTTACAATAAAGTCTTAAACTAGAAGTTAAGGAACCTTCACTTGTTGTGCATAACATGTTCTCTCTCAGCAAGAGTAGATCTGAAAGAATATGTTAAAAGAGCGAAACGTGTGCAATATTATATGAGGTCATATTGAGAATTCTCCGCAGTTTTTTCCCCAGGATGGTGTTGATTTCTACATACCGGGCAACATTCACTTGTCTCAAACGAACATGTGTTTAAAGTGTGACATATCAGCTTAGATCTTTAGTGCAGCTAGTTTTCTAGTTTTTTGCTCGTGTAAAAAGGCAAAAGGCCGCAAAAACAAAAAAAAATTTGTGAAGCGTGCGTTGAATATTGTGAGTGAACGTAGGCCCCAAAGTAGTTTGCTTGATTCCGTTCCGGAAATTGCGATGTCAAAGATGCACCTCCCAGTCACTGAAAAAGGCAATGGAATTTTGCAACTGGTGGAGCAAGATGGGCAAGACAAGCTATCAGGAAATAGTGGAGACAATAAACATCAACCACGTGACGGTTAGGAATCATTTGAAGGGAGCTACAAAAAGAAGTTCGATACCGCAACAAAAACTGCGGATACCTTTCAATATGACCTAATACATTACTTTCTAAATTAATATTTTCCATTTTTGATTACTTAGCTGCAAGGCCAAACTATCTGAAGGAGAAAATTGACGATTCATTGAATCTATAAGTAATTCTATTAACGAGCTGGTTATATTTTTCCCATTTTCTGGAAAAATTTACATGCATGAACTGGCAGAGAGGTATCCAAACACATTGTGATTGTCTGTAACGGGTATTGTGTATGTATTTATATCTAAGTTTGTTATCCGTTTTCCTTAATTATCAAAGGAAGTCAATCGTAAGTGAAGGGAAGCGTATTAAGTGATTGCGATTAATTAATAACCACTGCAATGTTATAACAAGTTAGCAGCATCAATATTATCAATATCGCAATATTTTACATTTATAGATGAAGTAAGTATCGCTACTTGCTACATTTCTGATGTTATATCTTCAATTTGTGATAAGCAATGCAATTTATTTTCATCTATTTACACCCGACAAAATCCTTTTAGATATTTTTCACACATCATCACATTTTATGTTAACAGAAACTCCATCTACTTCCCGTTCTAACCTGATGAAATTATGAATAAAACACGCGTACATGTAGAGATTGTTTTGATATTAATGTCAATTATTTTGTTGGGAAAGAATTCAATTGTCAACTGTGGAAATTCTATCATTGTCACATGCACACATATGCATTTACTTGTACATCGTGTAATGTGAAAAATACTAGACAACGTCAAAACAAGCACATATTTCCAACAATTATTACGCTCCGGCATATGCACATGAAAACAGATGCCGTCTTGTCCTTATTTCTTTGCTTCCTTCCTTCCTACTTTCTCGGTCGGTTTCTATTGATAGCTTGCCATATAAAGTGGCATCTAAATTTATTTACGTACATACGTATGGTGTTTATTTGTTTGTTTGCTCATTTCTGATTCAGTTTTCATGTGTGGCGTGTCAATGACAGGCAATTTGATTTCAATTTTCTTACAAAATTATAATGCAGCAGCAGCAACAACACCAACAACACCACTCGCCAACAGACGGAATATCAACACATTCATTTACTCAATTGGTGGTGTTTCATAACAACTTTTGCCTAAGCATGCGTACGTGTATGCGTATGCACATGCAATGCATAATACATAACGCAAAATAACATAAGATTTACAATATATGGAAAACGTGACACTTTTAGCTTGTTATAAATTTGTATTTATTTTTTTTCTGTTATCTTTAGCACATTGATGAGATATTTAAACCTAAGAAAATGAAAATACCTTAAAATGATTCTATGCATTACCCACCTATGGGATGATAGCAAACATTCAAAACTATTACATTGCTTTCACTCATAAGCACAGTTATTCTAAACTGATAAAGAAAAACGACAGCGAGATAATAATTAATTACATAAATTATGCTAACATATGATGACTGCCGCGTAAATTAAGTTAAACCGAGTGATTTAAGTCATTTAAGATTTAAGAAGATTTAAGGAGGCTGACAGCAACACGAAGAGCAATACGGAAAGATAATAGCAGTCACTAAATACAAAACCGAACTATGCTTTTATTTATGCTGTCCAATGGTATATTGTTGTGAAATATTTGATTTAATGTCATACAATAAACAAAAGCAAACGAAACTAAACGCACCTGTAGTATCGACAACTGCTTTCCTCAATTTTATATGCAGGTATTAACAAGACTATTTTCTAACATTCAGAATTACGATTTATCATAGAGAAGGCGCTAAGGAATTCGCTCAAACATTTAATTTAAATTAATGAAGGAGACCAGGAAATAAAATTAAAATTGATATACAAGATTATAAGCCGAGCTGAAAAAAAAACCAAGTGAACAGAGCAAAACTAAGCATTTGGATCTGTCCTTGACATAAGGCCCACTTTAACGGTGGCAGAGATTGATTTAACGAGATTGAATGATTCCATTTAAGCTTAAATAAAATACAGGCGTCTTTTTAAGTAGTAAATATTTCTCTACTTTCACAGGACGTACCCTTTTGCCACGAACAGTTCATAGAAAATAAGCCATAACGGAGCCACTTATGTTTGTATAGTCCAGAGATCTGGTTTCTATTAAATTAAAAAATTTTAATTATAGAAAATCAATTGAAAAAACAGACTTTTCGGGAACAAACCTTACACAAAACAACAGAACAAAAAGTCTATCTATAATACCTACTTACGCGTTTATTCTTATGCACACTTTTTTGTGGGTGGTTGAAGCTTACGCAATAGAAAAATATACTGCCTTTGAAATTTTAATTGTAAAGGGACTAATAATATTGCAACTTTCATTACGATTTTTGCCGAAGACATCCAATTATCCTAAATTTTATACTAAAAATTACCAACCAGGTTAACACAAAACCCAGTGCTACGCAACATAGTGCCTTATAGAAAAATCGGAATAATCTTTAAATTTCTTTTGAATAAGGCTTATATAGAAGTATTATCGTGAGGACTGAAATTTCGAAACGGCCCTCTTCAAGTTGGCAGGTTTACTGTAAACTCCACCTTCAAGTTTGGATAACTTGCGAACGTTGCAACTAGTAGGAGTAAAGCTGATGACACTAAATAAAGCGCCGATAACGGTACATGTTTAACTTAACTGTCTTCAATTATAAAAGCAGAAAAACGCTACTTCAAACATAGGAGTGATGATCCTTAAAGATTTTTCTGTATATAATTCCCCGCAAATGCAATCTATTGAGAGATGTACATGGAACTCAAGTTTTCGCGAAAATATTTAAATTTGCCGAAATCATCTTTTATCCCTTCTTGATAAAATAATGTGTAATAAGTAAAGTGTTAAAACAAATTGCAACGAAACTTTTTGCTGAGGGTCTTGTCGTCGCTGAGCAACGCTGTAACGGTTAGATGATGTTTTTGACACAGAAAGTCTTTTCGTTAGGTGTCGCTCCAAACCATGCTAGCTGTTGCGTACTAGTTTACGAATTCATAAAATTGGTTAATACTCTGTTCTTCTCATCCCCCTCATTCCACATTTTCTCTTAGGTAAGCTGTCGTCTCGTTTTCCTGTAGTCCAGATCTACCTTTTGTCTTTGTAATTTAGAACTAAACTAAATTAAATTTTGGAACAAAATATCACATAAGGGCAATTTGCGGAAAGCGTTACTTTCCCTGCAAGCTCGAAAAAGAGTGCTGCTGAATCGCGAAGGGTGATGAAAAGCGGATGAACATCGATAATCCTAACTCATAAGAATCGTTATGATCAATCGCAAAATTGGACACTCGCAACACTATTCTAAAACTCTGCAACTCTAGCCACATCAACTGGGTGTAATGTGTTATAAACTACTGAGCCCAACGCAACGTTGGAACGACTAATATAAATGCCAACAGGCACGAGCAAAATTCTCTCCAGTATACCGTTCGGTCAAGTATTGCAGCATCCGTTGAAAATTACAGGTTAATTTATTCCAACTGATCACTAATTACCTCTTTGACTAGTGCTTCTATGATGGCATCCCAAAACTAAGCCCTTTTGTTGAATTCGCATACTGGAATGTAGAGGAAAATCTACCAACTACCAACGGTAGATGACATCTTTAACAAAACATTTTCTAACATTTTTTCTCTTTTTAATAAACGTTCATTCCACAATTGCATTGAAAATAAGAAAACATAAATATGTATTTCTAGTAGTTGTACTTCTGACAATTTACAACAACTTAATATAATTTGCTTTGCGATATGAAATGAAAAGAAGAGCAAAAAAATTGAAAATAACTTACAATTGGTCAACGACGTTTCGATATTATTGCCTAAATTCCATTGTGCCATAGTTTTCAATGTTTGCTAGTAACGTATGCCGGACGTGTCGTGCAAGTTATATGCTTACATCAATTGCATTGCCATAGTTGTTAAGAGTAAACGATATTCAATCAACTGTATCGATAACTTTTTCACATATTTGTTGAAAAGTGCTCCTTTTTTAAAACTCTTCAAGAAATGGAACGAAAAATAAGTGAGAAAATTATATTCGGCTTAAGACGAACATTAAATATTCGCTACTAAGATCTAAATTAGATCAGACAATCACGGCCCAGGTAAATCCCGCCTGAAAATATCTATGCCATTTAACATTTTGTTTTTTCTCAATTTTTACGAAAACACTTGAAAATTATTGCAATGTCAATGCACAGGCACTAAATTGTACTATTTAGAATTACGACCACGAAAAATCGCGCTAAGATATTTTTTTTAAGAAATAGAAGACAAATTACTAGCTTCTCGAGATTTAACATTGAGGAAAATGGAATAGCATGCTAAACCATTTACCGAAATTAGGATATCAGTTAGAACAAGATTTGATCTGAGCTCGTTTATACGCCCTCATGTGAACATCAGAAACAAAACAGGTTTCGTCTCCACAGTGTTGTACTACTTTGAGAAGGAAAAGAGAAAACTGTACGTTTTTCGTTATAGTTTTCTTGACTTCCTATCAATTTCAATATTCCAAAGGAATACCGAAGGACTTCAGAACTACTTTTGTTATTAAAGAGGATTGTTAGGTCACACAAGCCGCATGTCTCATGTCTTGTGACGTCTTGGTGAAGTCGTATAGAATGTAGCTGTTAGTGGAGTTACCTGATCATATTAGAACTGTTTGGAATCTAGTGAAGCAGTGCACTTGAAATGAACGTTGAGCTCAAAATGCAAGAAATAAGGAAAAAATGCAGCAAAGACATATCTGGACCAATTTCTATTTGGTCCTTCTTCAATTCTCCTGCAACTATAAAAAATGGAATTATTTAACCAACGCTGACTTTTGTGTTCAAAAATATTTTTCAAGATGAGTGCATAGAGTTACATGTATAAAGCAAAATTAACATGTCCTCTGGTTCTACTCCAAAAGAAATTGGAAGATGGTTTCTTATACGGGGAGACATATGGATATTGTACTATAGTAGTAAATGTATAGAAAATGGCTATGAATTATTCCTAAATTGTCGAAAGAAACTTTGTTACATTTCCAAATGCTTAAAAATTCTCTATAGCACTCACGTGATGAAATTGTATTTCATTTTCATTATCTTAAATTTAATGCATTAAACATAAAAAAAGTGCTTTAGGAGTATGTTTCGCATATATGCGATACAATAAAGCTTTCCCACGTTTCAAAAAAAACGACGGAACGTTTCTTAAAAAATTCCCGTAGACACAAAACCGTTTTATGAAACCATGAAGCCTGCGTATGGCAAAATGGCGCTTTTATAAAGTTTTGTGATAAAACTACGCCCATAATAGTAATTTGACACAGAAGTTCGCTGTACTAGCTGTGGGCTATTTTCTGGATCCCATGCAAGGTTTTCCATGAAAACTTGATCTGGCGTGCAAAACTAGCTACAATTTACATATGAATAATCAGTCAAGTTAAGAGACTTCAATAATATTCAATGAAAGAATGGCGTCCAAAATAAATAGACAAAAGTCTATAATGATGCCAAAAATTGATGACATGACGTCAATAATCGAACGACAACAAAAGAAGTGGTATCAAAAATTCAAGGAGAAGAGGAAATGGCGGCAGAAATCACCCAGCAACAACAATTAACGGCACCGAAAGGCAATGAACAAAAATAAGAGCAACAATAAATAGCTTCAGCATTCGATAAACGAAACCAATTAATGGAGATAAAAGTTGAGAAACAGCTTCGCGAAATGCAAAAGATCTTTGCGGAGCAAGTATCTCAGGTATATGTGCATTCTGCAGTCAAAGTAGAAGCTCCCGCCGAAAGTGACTGAAGTGGTAAATCAGTTTGACACCAAGATAAAAGAGAAAATTTACGGAACATTAAGCCAATTTATAGCCTTACGGACTGAAATAGATGTGTTAAAGCGACTAACCTGCAAGTTAGCGTCGCAGACAGGGCTCCTAAAGTTGAAACCTTCTTAATTGAGGGAGCCTAAGCAATCAGATGACCCCACGCGCAAATGCTTTAATTGTGACAAAGTTGGGCACATTGCTCGTGAATGCAAATTTCGTCTGAAGAAATCGCTTCTGAAGTTACCCAATAGTGGGTGTCAAATCTAAGAATTCGTGCGGTGTCCAGCACAAATGTTGCGTTAGAAAATATAAATGGAATAAATTAGCAGATAGCTACAGCAAGCGGAACCATGAAGAGACGAACAAGATTAAGTGTAGCACAGTGTTACGAAAATCGTACACTTGATGATTTGAATTTTCATGACAACTAATCGACTTCCTAAGAAATGAAATTCCAAAGAAAAGGAAAGCAAAATACACATTCATTAAGTTTTACCTGCCTCATGCGGCTGAGGATTGTCGAAGAGATTAACAACGATTATCAGATCATTTGCCGGAGTATACGATTAACACAAAAATGTCGCCATGGTATTAGATATTGGTAGAATGCTTGAAAAAGGATACAAAGGCAGAATATTTGTAGAAGGCAAAGTCAGCCCAATGAATAGACTTTAATTGCAATATCTGGACGGACAAGACGGAATATAAGTTCCTGTAACTAATTTGTAAACAGATCTTCTAAGAATTGTAAATAAAGTCCGTTCTATTCTAAAAATCATAATGCAGTGATAGGAATTTAATCTCAAAAGTGGTTGAATAAAGACTTTTCAAGACAATTTTTAAAGACAATTTTATGTTACAATATGAACATTTACACGAATCTACATATAAACACATATACATATATATATATATACTTATTATATATTATTGCATATATGTATTATTATACATATATTAGATACATCATACATGAATAATTGCATTGGGCGAAATGGTGTAGGTTATGTAATTGTCAGCCTTGCCGGCGGACTATATCCCCTTACGTGTTTTTTGCACCTAATGCTCGAAGATATGCATATTAATTGTCTACATTGTAGACTATATATTTATAACAATATATAAATTTCAAAGACCGCACAAGCATGCACATGCATATGTAATTAGAAAAATTGCCCTTAAGCGGCTTTGCTCATTAAAAACTAGGCTTTTTCGATATGTTCTCTTTAATGCATTAATTTTTTATTCATAATTAACTTTGTAAATATATTTTCATTATTCAACGTATGGAACCTCCTGAAAGTTAAGAAACACTTGCAGTGCGCAAAGGTATCCGCAACAGCATTATTCCGACAAGTTATTGCTCCTCAGTTAGGAGAATCTACTTCTTCTCAGGAAAAAGAGGGACTAGAAGGGAGCTCAACGCTCGAAGTAGCTTGAAGGAACTTGCTATGTTCAAAAATATATTTTTGAATTGAAAAGTTTCTAAGGAGGAATCCATATATTCGTACCTTGCTCAGTTTACTACTGAACCTTTCTGAAGTTTTCTAAACAATCCTTCGCCTTATATTTTCTTTCCACAATTGAAGGAAAATGCCTCTCTCCTTTTTTACTAACCTAACAAAATATCGCATTGTTTATCGAACAAAAGTAATATCGGATTTTTGTAATAAATTCCTTCAAATATTGGGAAACGCGTTATGCTTAGTGTCACGTTATATCTTAAAGCGGAATATTATAAAAACTATGTCGTCTAACCGACGGACTGAATTTTGCGAACAGAGAGCACCGGACTGTGGTGTATCTTAGCTGGTAAAGGAATATTGATTTATTACTACAACTCAGAATTTCTCAACAACTTATTGATTACAAAAAAAGTTCACCACTGTGGAGTGCAAGAAAAGATAACAGCATGAGAATATTCCAAAAAGTTATTAACTATAGACAAATTAAAAAAATTATTTTCGAAAAATATTTTAAAAAATATGAAAGCCATTCTCACGAGATATAGTGAAATCGGTGACATCTGGTACCTGCAGTATCGCCAGTGTGAATTTGGATCTAAGAAAAAAAATGTATCTTACAGCTAGTGGAACAGAAAAAAGAATTTTAAAAAAATGATTTCTATTGGACTGGTGGTTACTTAAAAAAAAGAAATTGCGACCAAAAAGAAGCAATCATTTGATAATAAATAATAAAGAGTAAAACTAGCTTACTATTTCACTTTAAAATTTCACTTTAGAAGCATTGTAAAATAGTCGAACGCAGATTGTGCGAGTTATGCTGCTTTTTGTCTTGAAGTATCAGGTTAAAGAAAACGTATTTAAATGTTCGGGAAATCACATTTTTGGATAATTTAAAATTTTGTCACTCCTACAATCAATGTTTTTAATACTCAATAGCTAAGAGAATTATTTAGTTAATCATGTTACTCGCAATGAATAAATTCGAAGCAATCTAATTTTAAATAAATTTACGGGACCTTTAGTTTTATAAGTAACATGTAGGGTGTCCCATGTCCTCCTAGCTGTCTTGCAATCTTTGATGTGTGGTAATTCCGTTGGTTTAGCGTCCAACGGTCTATTGGGCAACGCTAGCTTACACGCATCATCACCATATTTATCAATAACGTGCCATAGTCCAACGTAATCAATAACCTTCGCATCTGGATCGATCAAGACAAATAATTCTTGATGTTTAGTCTTTCAATTTGCATCAACTAGTTAGCCGTTTATAATTTTATTTTAATTTTAATAATAATTTATGGTTGAACGCCGAGCTCATAATCGATGTTGAAAAGTCGACGGTATACGTCTTTCTTATAGATACAAATTTATATGAAAATCAAGAAAAAAAATTATTATCACAAAATATGACTTGTTAGATAAGCCTACTACAAAATATTCAACATAACAACTAAAAAATTAATTCGCTACCATTATAACAATTCTAAATCCGCCTGAGTGGCCGAGTAGGCAAGAGTCTCGACTAGCAATTGAATGGTCGTGGGTTCAAACCTCAAGTGCGGTAGAGTTTTTAATAATAAAAATAATAATAATATTAATAAAAAAAATAAATAAATAAATAAAAAGCCGAAAGCCTTAGATGCTAGTGCTTTTAAGACTTTAGTCTTAGAATTTATTCTCTGGCTAAATTTAGATAATAATAATAATAATAATAATAACAATTCTAAGGGTAAATAAGGCAAGACATTATTATGGAATGCACATGTTTTACAATTAATGAATACAAAAACTTCCCAATGTTATTGATGACGGAAATTGCAAAATATTGGGAAGAGCAAACATAAAAAAGCGAATGGTAAGAATTGAAAGATTATTAAGGAATATCTCTCAACCAGTGTCAACAAGCAATTAATCGTAGCATTTCAATTGTTATATTAAAGTGGAAAACACGATCACTGATCCAGAACAAAAAAGTATTTATCGCAAAATTAATGCCATCTCATTTATCGAATATGAATTGCGTAGGCCAACCGATCAGATAAATGCTGGCCAAAAAGGAGCCATCGCCGAGTTTGTGGATTTGGACCAAAAAGTGGTTCTTCACCCAAACTTGCCTGAAGTAACAGGAAAAGGCAGAATCCATAGTCTTCTGCTTGATGAAATTAAAATATTTATTTGTATTTTTTTACACAAACAATTTAAAAATAATTTGTTTGGATTATTGCTTTGCTTATTTCATTATGTACTTTCTTCCCCTTCTTTTCGTTTATTTGCATTTACATTGTTGTTCACACTCCGATGGCATTATAAATACAACAGTGTTGTTTTCTCGATTAAAAAATTTTATTCGACTCAACAGCAGATGACCCATATAAACTCACAAAAAAACACTGTCGAAAAAGACGGTTGGCTCAAATGCGCATTCGATGTTGACAGCCACCAACCGGCCCGTGCCTATGTTCACTATTGAGACAAGCTGTAGAATTAACTCATTAAATTTGAATGTTTCGAAAATAAAAAATCCATCACTCATCCGCAGTTAGTGATTGCATGTCTCCCGCTTTTTGTTTGCAATTAAACAAATTGCTATTTTTCGATTTTTGAAAAAAAGCATCGCTAAGATAGCTTTAAAGCTGGTGCTAGCTCTAATCTTTCACCGAATTTGCCGACTTTTTTGTTTCCTTTGCTTTTTTTTCTTCCTTTAAATATTATCAAATTTTACTATCAATTTTTTCTTTTTTTTTCTTTAATAAATATTTATTGGATATGGTAAGGCTGTGGAAGAGAAGTTCACTCGTTTTGGGTCGAGCGTCGAATACCCGCTACGTTAATTGTAAATACTAAATTGAAATGTAAAACAAAGCCGGTGTACACTCATAAGATTTTCCGGCTTTGTAAAACACCTTATCTGGGACGTCCATACGCGTTTGAGCAACTATGAACACTGTAGTGCCTTTAGCAAATACGAAGGTGTTGTGGTCGAAAATGACTTTTGATAGAAACGTGCGAGTGAATTACGTGCGCCAGATCTTCTAGCTCTCGTGGATTTGTTTGTTACTTGGCTTAGGGGATCAAACAGAAGCAACACGAGCAGATAGAGTGACAGATGGGTGAAGATTAAGGAAAAAACACTTTGATGCGCCAGCGCATATAGGTGAGCGTACAAATGATTGTACATACGATTATACAGCGGCAGATAAATGAATGAACATTCTGATATTAGGCCAATATCAATTCGTCCACAAAATGAATTGATGCAAAAGAGAAACATAAATATTCTTCGATCAGGTCAGAATGTCATGTGGTCACGAAAAGTATACTCCACGTTTGCCCAGAGAAATTTGCATAAGCAAACGAAATTACAAATCTAGTATATCTCCATTTTTGGGAGGTGCATATAATATTTGATCTATGCTTATAAAGTTTGCCCGCTCGTTCCTTCATTTGCGAGTAACGTCGAAAGTGCGGCATGCACAATCCAAATATTTGTCGTGCGGCATTTCCTTTAGCCACACGAGCGAACAATAACTACCATCCATATTTATTGCGTCTATATCGGCACTTTGTATGCACGCATGCACGTATGTGTGCTGATGATGTTAAAGCAATTTCTCTCATTTTTCTATATTGACACATTGGTTTATTTCTTGCCTATATGGTCATACATACATGTGCGTTATTCATGCCTCATCGCTTTAAAAAGCCTACAATGTACGTTATTTTACTTTTTTATATTTTTTCTTTCTATATATCTTCCATTTACTATAAAAAATATTTTTTTAAATACACACAAAAATACATATTACAAATGTTTTTCCATAAATACCAACAGATTGTTGCTTTCGCTATTGTTGTTGTCGCTGCGCGCAGATAATGAAAAATATCATAACCTATATCGTCAGACCGAACTTAATATAAAAAGAAGTGAAAAAAAGCAACGAAAACTAACTGCCACAACGCACCAACAAACACTGCGAATCAGGATATGCAGGAAGTTATGCTTCGCTCTTTTTATACGTTTGATGACATCGATAACCTGACAGAGAATTTATAATAGTTACTAGCAGAAAAATTTTAATCGATTGTGCCGCTCTATCTTATCTGCAAGTTGGTATAACAACGTAGAACTAGTACTGACTTTTTGCCATATTTTTAGACAAGAGAAACGTTCTCACCGGTTGATCGCACGCACAGTTTATCACACTTGAATATTCCACGGGACTTCCCAAATGATTCGGTTCTATCTTCAAAATTGTCAAGTGTTGCCTCTTGAAGCATTTAGTGTCTGCTGTTAATTTTATTTATGAAATTCTTATATGATTTTGAACTGCACGTCTCCTGATTTCTTTCTCTTTACGCTATATGCAGTTTCTTTTCCTCACTATCTGCACGTATAACCAAAACAAGTCGTAGCTCTGGGCGTCCAGCGAGTTTTTGTCACTATGTGAATGATTCGACCATAAGAAGTGCTGTCGCAGAGTTAGCAAACATCAGTTTCTCTGAAGTGGAAAACAAAAATATAAATGTGACACGCTGTTTGATAACTTGCCGTTTGGACTCTACTCCGTTTGCACTACTTGCTCCGAATTGGCCTGCTTTCTATATATACATATATTACTCTTGATTTTTCCTTTATATTTCGAAGCTTGATTTGTGGTATTTTATTAAGGCATTGTCCGTTACACTTAGTTATTGTTGCCTAAAGTATCAGTAGTTAATTTAAAGAATTTTTGGCTTTTGGGTTCTTGTCGCTTTGGACCATAAAAAAATCGCTTCAAAACATCGGCATCGAGAATTATGACCAATTTGCTAAATTTTGGTGAAAATATTCCGCTACAAGGATCAAGCTTCCGGACTGCTCCACGAAATGGGTTTCTCTCAAATCAAAAAGAACGCAAAGTTTGCAGTATTTGCAGGGGCAGTGACAATGCAAACTTTGCAATAGTGGAAGATACAGTTAAACCTGTTTTGTGTAGTGTATTTTCGTTCGTTTAAGCATAAAAAAATGCCTTTTAATCGTGTTACGAAAAATATATTTTATTTATACATCTCATCGCTATGTAATATTTCTTTTTTTTATATCATCCGTCCGTTCAATTTTAAGTCGATAGGTAGCCAATTTCACAAATAAATTCAATATATCAAAACAATGACGAACCGAATCTGCTTACATTTCTATTAAATCTTGACTGCGCCGATGCGTACTTGCATTGTTGTCGCCCAAAACCTTTCAGGATAAATCGCCGTTGTTGAGAAACTCTATGGTGTGACTGTTAGTAGTTGTGGCAGCTATTTTTGGGAATCCATTTTTAAGACCAATTGGTGTTTCAATTCTTTAAATGTCTCTGGCGCCTGGAGACAGGTTTTCTTCAGTTTTCACTTGAACATTTTCGTTAGCATCCTCCATATGTTTTCGAGCAGTTTGCTTAGCCTGTTTGTATTTTGCTATCTGGGGTAAATCTATACCAGTGCTTTTGGGTGTTATAGAAAATTTCGGATTAACGTACGAGTCATTTTCTGAAATCCCCAGTGGCGAGTGTTCGGTAGAAGAAGGCGATTTAGAAAGTGAAGGAAGTCGATTTCGAGGAGCATCGCGGTCATTCTGCATAATTCTCAAGCTAGCATCCGAAGCTGACGGTTAGTTTTCTTTTTTCCCCTTTCGGCTTCCTTGCTACGTATTCTTGCAAAAATTTTTTTTAAAATGTCGTTCCTGAGACTCTTACTGCATTTTTGAATTTGTTTGCTGCTTTTTAAATCAGACTATTTACAAACCAGAAAAAAAATTAAATTTTCAAATGCTGACGTATTCATGACTTTAAACACAGTTCGTAGCATCCATTTGAAAATTACTCGGCACTGAACAAATACTCAAAACAGTCGATGCGTTATAATGGTTTCTCTTTCTTAATTTGGCTACTGGACACATCTGAGCGATTATGAAGACAAAGAAAACTCGCTTCGTGATACTCTTGCGAGGTTGTAACAATCGTAAAATGTTATCATTTGCTCCAACTTCCAGGAGTTTAGGGTTTGTTGAGAACATCGTTACAGTAGTTGTGAAAGGACGCAATTGTGGAGTCGGAGAGGTCGAAATTGGTTTGCCAAGGTAGCACTGTCTAGTTCTACTTAACGGCTAATGGAACGAAGAGTAATAGCAGGAATTTGAAGATAGCTAAAAACCTTCTGACCCAATTCAAAATCTAAAAGAAGGTCGCAGTTGAATTAGGAATCGCGCCATTACGATATACTTCTAATCGCCAGTTGTCCGAGTATGAAAATAGACATCACAACTCACTCATTAATAATACAAGATCACCATATTTCGTGGTCGTTTATTAACTACTTTGCGTGCAAGCGTAATCGAAAATATATTTTTGATAAAAATTAGTTTTCTGTTATATTGTACGGATGGTGTCTAAAGTCAAAATTGTCTCATCATTGTCATACATAAAAAATTTATTTCTTTTTCCGTCTATTGTTCGTTTCATCTGAAAAATCTCTTAAGAGAAAATCGAAATTGGGCATTTTCAAGCCTATGTCTTTAGACTTTACCTTTAAACATACCGCAGTAAAGCAACAAATCTCGAGTGAAGCCCGTACAAAAGGTCGCTAATCGGCGAAGAAATTGCAATAATAGTAGAGAATTTTGCAAAACTACCCTCTCTTGAGTTTACGACATCTTCGTTTGGAGAAGATTTGCGAAGAATGGCAGAATACAACACATCTGAGCATGACGGAAACAATCCCCTTTACCAACACCGATTTTATAGACTACCAATTAATAACCATAACGAAATAAATTGTGCGCGATTTGGAAGATGTCAGCAGCAAAAATTGGAAGCGAAAAATATGACCATCATCACTACGGTTAGACCACCTAAAGGTAAGAAGAGAAATAACTCGGATTCCAATATTTTGCGGGCCAGAAAAGCAATAGTAAGTTTAAGCCGTGGCTCTAAGTTACGACGAAATTTACGTTTTCTATCCTTTCAATCACAGAAAGTGCCAATCGAAGTTGAATTATCACGAAAGCATCAAGTGAGAAATTTGTTTGAATTTCAAGCTAAGCTTATTTAGTTTTATTTTTTATGATTTCATTTTGTTTATTTTTTTTTTTACTCGTAATCTTGGCAGCTTAATTGCATTGTAAAAGCTCTCTCGATTGCCGAGAAGCATGAAATTCAAAGGCTTGAGAAGCGGATCTCTTGCTTGAAAGACCAACTGCAGAATATGAGGCGAAACGTCGTACGTAAGGAAGCGATCATCAAAGAACTGCTTAGCGAAAAAAATGCTTACATAACGGTATCCAAATCAAATGTGCATGCCTTCTTGTTAGGAATTTTAAATTTTTTGTCTAAAAAATTTTAAAAAATTTTTGTTAAAAAGCTAAACAAATATTACGTCTCTAATATCAAAGAAAGTACGTTACTCGTGCGTTTTGCCTTTACAATTGTTTTCCAGTCGCAATTCGTTTGGTCAAAAACTAAAGCAAACGTTAGAGTGATAAATCGATTGAGTCGCATTAACAATGAAATTCAAATAGTAATCCGAGTATTTTAAAGAGTATTTTAAAGAGAAACCGCGTCCAACCAACGGTACAGTTTGAGCAGAAAAGGCTTAAGTAAATGGAAGATAAATTAAGAAAACTCATTCATGTGAGACACGAGTACAATAAAGGAATCAGTACAATAAGGCAATCTTAGCCACAGAAAATGAATAATTTTAAACCCTGTCGGTGCCGGATTCAATTTATAATGAATGGAATGCAATGATTATAAATAGTAGCATTGACAGCGAAAGGTTTTTATGTAGAAGATGCTATATCAGACCACAAAGTTGTTGAAAAAGAAGCTTTAACTGGAAGAATCGAGAGAAAGGTTTTTATTGCCGAAAGTTTAAAAGATATGACGCACAGTCAGCCTTTTGGCTCAAAATATACGTTCAGTAAATTCAGATTAGTGTACATGAAGTGAAAAATTTGTTCAAATCAACCATGTAAATTTATAAGAGAACGCAATAGAATTGAAACAAAGTAAAGAAAGTGCTCGAAAAGACGATAGCTCCCGAAATATATTTCGAAAACATAATAAAAGTGAAAGGATGCCATGTTCATGATACATTTATAAATATGTACATATATGGATATAAGCATACGTGAGACAGACACAATTGCAAATCTTCCGCCCACGCTGCTTATTAGTATTCCCCGTTCGCTTAATTTCTTTTCAAAGTCCGCTTTAGACAATTCGTTCACTTTTGTCCTTTTAATAACTTTTTTGCCAACTTTTTAGAGTCTTTCGCGAAGCACGCAATTAAATATTTGAATGCTCGTTTCTTTTCCTTTCTCGTTTTTGTTAACTAGTTCTTAAACATTTAACTGTAATTTCATTTTACTTCTACTTTTAATTAAAATTCTTTCTATTTGTTGGTTTTGCTTGTCATGTAATAAAAGCAAATAATAACAGTTTTCCAGCATCTTCGCCGAAAGAGAAAAAGCAAAAGAAGAGAAAAGAGGGAAAGGGAAAGAATCAAAACACATACTTCAACGTAAAATTTGGAAACGTGCGGTGTTAACAAAAAAAAAAGAAAGAAAAATAGAAACAATTTTTGCTACTGAATTTAAAATAATTTAGTAATGTCGACGCATAACGCAATTTTCATTTCGGGTCGAAAGTTTGTAATGAGCTGTTTTGGGTGACACATATTTCCTAAAAATATTCCATATCTAATTATTTTTTACAATAGAAATCAGTTCCAGTCATGTCGACATCAAATCAATAGAATGCTAATACAAGTTTCAGAAATATTTGCTCTCTTCCACATTGTCTTCGACAGTAGAATTTTACAACACTCATTGGACTCTTTTTCTTTCTCTTTTCGCATTTTCGGGTCTGTAATAAATCATATTATATGTTATACCACTTTCGTTGAAGTTTTTTAAGGAAAACTACAACAATTCAAAAGAAGTTTTTAATAGATTGTGACCATACGGTGGGGTTATGGAGACTATTATGTAAAGGCTCAAGTGCGCAAATTTACGCTTTCTTTTGATAGCGTTTAAAAGTTTTTCACGAAAAAAAGCCAGCAACTTTTTCTTCGTACACAAAAACCATATTCTAAATTACTTTAGGCAATATATGAGGAGCTATTGAAAAGTTGCGGCGATGTTTAAATCGGCAACGTTCAGAAGTTTAAAGTTTTTTTTTTAGAACGTCTTCACAAATTAAACCAGAATGGTCGTGGCAACGACTTATGCATAAATACGCAACGGTTCAATGCTTCAAAGCTGTGTTGAACTCGTTGACTTCATCTTTTAATTTCAAGTCAAAGATAATCTGGATGCACAGGTTTGCCTAACCTCTCTGTCTAGATTTCAAGTATGTTACTGATTTCGGTCCAATTTCAACCAAACACAGTGGGATTCGACTATTGTGATCAAAATGAATTTAAATCTAATTTTAAATTTCGCTTCGATTACAAACTTCACCCTAAATCTATAATTTCGATTCCGACTTTTACCTAGATTCTGACTTTGATGCAATTAGGGATTTGCATATTTATGTGACGTAGATAAACACAGAAAATCTGCAACATAACAACTCAAGTTGCTGTGACGACTTTACCGTGTGTTTCACGTGCCCGAGTTCTCATAACGAGTTCGCTTAAGTATCAACAGTTATTGATGTTAATGCGAGCAAAAACTTTTTAAAGGAGTCCCTTCCAAATTTCATGATGTATATTTCAACTTTTTTATCAACTGAACTGCACGCTTCATATATTTGGCATTTGTTTAACCCTGCACGTTGCGCTTTTGCGGCTTATTTAAACTTTGAACTTAAATTTCTGAATTATTTTATATTCCATTTCCAAAGAAAATTTTTTTCTTAAAAGTTTATCGCACTTGAGATTCTTACCCACGACCATTAATGTTGCTGGTTGAGATTCTTTGCCTTCGGCGGAGAGGATTCATCATAAAATCCGATGTAAGAGGGTTGAAGAAAACTGACAGACATGACTCAACAATCATCCTCATTAATCATTACAGCCTGACATATTTGATGATGGGACAATGTCGCTTATTAAGCAAGCCATTAAGACAAAGTAGACTCAAATGCTTAGAGCAACTGTGCTATAAAAAGCAAATTATCCACAAAGAAGCCCATTTATATAAATAGATGTTCGGCATCACGCCTTGCCAGTCTGAGTCTTATTGTTCAAAAAATATTAAGGGGTATACTCCTCAACACTATACGACGTTCAATTATTTTCTACCATCGTAAGCAACACTTAAGCCAGCCTTAAGTGAGTCTAGATTTCGAGTTGTGGCTAAATTATGGGTTTCATATGTTGAAAAGTCAGAACGAATTAATCAAAACGTAACGTCTAAAGGAAAAAAAGACTGTATTCGGCCTCGCCTGAATCGCCCAAAAAATATATGTGAAACTTGCTATCTTTACATCTGCTATCTTTACATCAGTAATAAGCAAAAAGTGCAGTTTTTTTTTTTTTAAAGCAATTTACTTATTACTGCAGGTGCATTCTTTGACTAATTTAGCCCATTTTCGGCACCTGCTCCGCGTAACTTCGAAATATTTTTTAATAATTTGAAGCGACCGCGAATATGTTTACAACACAACACACATACGGACGTCTGGACCCAGACTAACTCAAAGTGGACGACGCCTTCTATTAGACTTGAAATGCTAGGTGATAAAAGCGATTTATCAGACTGGTACCCGTAAAAAGTGGCAAAATCCACTCAAAATTGTAATAAAATTTGCACAATTTATAAAATAATTAACTTAGTATTATAACCAACGTCTTGTATTATTGTGTGAAATTCTTTACTAAAAATTGTGTGGCTTAACCTCGTATAACTACCCAACGATAGGACTGAAAAGAACTTTTTTCATTCTTTCATAGATTGAGCAACTAATGGTTGTTGGTATGCTGTGTTGTGATGTTTCCTCATTGTTGTTGCTTTCTGTCATTATTTTTTGTATTTTTTATTATTTGATTTCATCAACTTATGCAAAACTTTGTTCGGATTTTGTATTGTTGCAAAACAACGCAAAACTATGGCGAGGTTTCGACTAGAATTTTTTTTTTAAGTTTTTCTTGGCTTATGCCACGTTTTGTTATCGTTGTTGTTGTTGTTGTTGTTGTTCTTTTACTATCTTTTACAAAACCAAAATTTCATTACACAATTTTCTTCTCATACAATAAAAAGCTTTCTGCATACATTTTTTCATGAGAAAGTATTGTCCTGCTTTGTTTTTGTTGTTTGGCTGGCACGCATACCAAATGAATATCATCAAATTCATAAAGTTGTTGCGCTTTCTTTTTCCTTCCCTTTTATTCCCAATAAATCTCTCTCTCTCCTTTTTTTTTCTTTCTTTCTTTCTCCCTCTCTTTCACATCCACTTTGTGTGTAAGTGCGTGTTTGCGATATGCATGCATAGCAAATGCCGTTTTTTTTTTCATTATACTATTATTTCACAGTGATTTTTATCTTGGCGGCCAACGCAAATGGTTTAATTGAAATTCTTGGAGGTTATGCAGGGTGTTTTCAACCATCGTCATCATTACCAGCGTACAGGCAAAGGCGCACTTATTATACAGATACGCGTTATATATTAAATTATTTATTTTTTGTTATATATTGGAAATTATTCAAAAATTCATAAATTTTAAATATTTTTTTTTTATATTGCGCTTGTTTACGCCATAGTCAACGCAACTTGTCTTTATGGGACAAAGGCATAAAGAAACTTAACAAAGCATAAAAACCATAAATATTTGTAAACGAATTAAGAAAAAAGAAGTAAAACACTTCAAGGGTTCACCATTAGATACCCTACACCATAAACAGCCTTTCCAAGTAGGACGTTTCTTGGGAAGTCGTCGAAACAGTGGCCCGATTCAAGTCGTTTTCAATAGCGTTGTACCTTCTGCTAAAGCACGTCAGTATCCCAAATTTCATAAAAATATCTCAAAAATTGCATTTTCTCCCGAAGTAAAAGACCGTGTGAGGCAAAAGAGAGGCAAGGGATGACGTACGTCTGCAATTGAGTTGTTGATATACGGTATACATAAATCGCAATGTCACAAAGATCTCGCTTAGAAGGGTTTTAAACTAGGCGAGGTAGAACTCTTTTTTTGAATCTCTTTCGCTATTAAAAAAAATAAGTCTTCATACGTCAATAAAACGTAAATTTCAGTATTTTGTGACGAAAGTTAGCGGAATATAGCGATGGGACATTTAAAGTTATTGCGAGAATATTGGAAAAGGTGGATTGACGCATAGGAAATTTCATGATACCAATTCTTGCGAATAATAACGTTATCGCTTATATATTTTTCAGCTTAAAACTAATCCCCACAATGCCGCCCTTCAGTTTCAACTTGGCTTGAAACGTATAACTTCGCCTCTGCGAAGATTAATTCCTTCTCATTTTTCATACAGTTCCACGGGCAGTTCTATTTGTTGAACGATGCTCGCTGGCTTCAATCCATCAACTAATAAACGTTCCATAATTGTTTCCATCGAAGAGAAATAGTTTTTCTGTACTTGTGGTCATTTTCTTTCAAATTTATTTACTCATTTTAATTTTCTTTTCTCCAGCGCAGGCCCATAACCAATTGAATATTTTAGTTACGAAGGGCTTTTTATATGAAATAAGTTAAGAATATTCTGGTTTATTGATTCGGAATATGAAAAAAGAATAAAAAAATACCAAAATATTTTCCTACGTAACTGTGTTGTTTTTTGCAAAGAGAAAGAATGGTTCAACAATGTTGTTTTTCCACAAAGCTGATTTTCACAGCGTTAACAACTGTTTCAGCAATAATATCTTCCAAAGGTATGCCGATAACTTATTGAGAAGGGTAATGGACCAGCGAGGTTGACGGTTATATGTTTAACACGCTATTTTACGTTTTATATGTCTCCCAATTTTTGATTTCTGAGAACATATGCAAATTTTAGTGTGGCTGCTCTTATTTATGGTCGCGCGAACCGTGCAGCAATTATCAGAATGTGCAAAGTTGTGGCATAATAACGAATGTTGCTTTGCGGAACGTATGCTTCACATATATACTTATATCAGAGCGATCACAAAAAAGTTCTTCGTTAGGATTTTGTAACTTGATTTTATTTACAGCGAGGGTGTGTGATGACGATTGAAGTAAATTTTCTAATTCTTCATTGGATTCTCGATTTCTTGCCAATGACTCATAATCAATGGAGACAATTAGTGATAGAAAGTCGCTAGGACTTTATTTTTTCCGTTTACATGTCTAATGCCGGGACTATGCTATTCAATATAGTCCAATCGGCGTAATTGCCTTGACGAGGCTTTTTCCAATTTTTAGCACAAGTCAAACGTAAGAGGCTTGTGGTCTTTGGAGATGATAAATCCACAACTTTTCCAGAAATACTGAAAATACTTAAAGCCAGGATATACTGTTTATATTTCGCGATCGTAAGTCCCATAATGTACATTTTTTAGAACAATCATTAAGATATTGCTATAAAACTGTTCCCATATCACAATCGGAAACATCAATCCAAAATGATGGAGGTACCTTCGATCGGATAGGTCAGAAGTGAAGCATGGATGAGTTGTGTCTTGCTGCAACCGAATGCTTTTTTTGCCTGATCTTTCGTTTATCATTTTACATTTGACCTTTTTTTAATTCATCAAAAGTGCTTGCCTCTTGGCTGCTTTAGGAATGAATTTTCCATGCAATTAATAAGATCAAAAAATCGACTAAGGCCATGCAAGTTTTCTGGTAGCACGTGTTCTTTTATTACTTTTACGTGTTCTGTATTCAGTAATATTCCTTTTGCTGTTATTAAATTTGTCGAGAAAGATATTTCACTTTTTTGAAATCCGCACTTTTCAAGATCTATTGTCAAGTTATAAAATCCCTTTCAACTTGTAGAAGTAGTAGGAATATCGTCATTCAACGCCATTTATGATAACGTGCATGAACCGGTGTAGTATTTGCACGGCATGTTCTACTTATAAATTCAAAAAGTCCTGTTGATTTGATGATGGCTATTTTGGGTACATCTGCCTTTTCAATAAGGATTTGGAAGTAAAGTTTTCGAAAACCTATTTTAGAAGAAATGTTTCTTCTATGTAAATTGCCTGAAAAATAGTGTAAATGTGGCCCGCGATGGATTCCTGGCACCGTAATGTTGTTGGGAGCGTTCTCATTACCGCACAGGTGCTATTCGTTGAGGTTTTGGAACAACATGTGGAGTATTTGCCCAACTACTTTTCGACGGATGACATACACCTAATCATACAATTGAATTTTCCTTGCACAGTTTTAAGTTTCTCAGGAGATGCGCGATTTACAATGGCTGGGAAGTTCCTTCGTTTCGGTATGATAAGTCACTGAATGTTTGACCTCTCGTAAAATGCACGATGGTTGGGTAATATCTTTAAATGCGGATAGTAAGAAATTAAATGGTGAATTCTTAGGAGCTTAGCATCATTTAACGGGGAGGATTTCGTTTTTAATTGACAAAAAAGTGCGATTGACTTTGTTATGTTACAAATAACGCGTTTCCTTTTGACGTCGACAAGCAACACAAAATGTTTTAGAAAATCAGAACCGAGAATGGGTTGCGGAACATCTGCAGTTATAAATTTCAAATTGTCAGATTGATGTGGCTTACTGCGTTAATAACAACACTTTGGACAGATCCGACTAGGGTGTGATCTGGTGCTGTCTATAGCAATGGTGGCCGTAAGAAATTGCCTCTCCAGTTACTTAGACCAAAGTCAGGGGTTAGTCTTCTACTGCAACACGCGAAATATTACGTTGCTACGGCAGACTGTCAGTTTTTGTCGGATCATCGATGTAGAAATAGAGGGATTAATGTAGGAACCGATGGATTTTTATGATTTTTATGATTGTTGTTTTTATATTCTTTTCCTACGTAAATAAAAACCCGTGTTTTTTCTTAATTCAATGTCAGAAAAAAAGGCTTTTTTTGTCTAAGTATAACAATTGCTAACAATAGCAGTGACAATTCCTGAATAATAAAGAAGGCCCTTTTCTTGCTATTCGACGACATGTTGTTGTGAGTAACTTATAGATGGAGTTCTTTAAAAGGATTTTTTTTTCTACAATCGTAGTGCGTTGAAAACGCTGCTATTTATACAACATTTTGTGTGTATATGCAATACGAATTAGGGCTCATTCATGGTGTAATAGAAATTGTTTGTGTGCAAAAGGAACCAACTTATTGCGGACGGCAACAATATTGTAGATCTTCCCGTTCAATAAGCAGTGATATCAATTGTTAGGAATAACAGTGTTATCGCTTATTTATTTTTGCACTTAAAACTATTATTACTTCATATATATTTATATGATGTCTGGCTGGAAAAGCCTGTTGCAATTGGCTTGCAATCGTGTTTATCCTAAACCTACCTGCCTAAAGCAGGTTAAAATAGCACCACATTTTTTTAGTTTCAAGATCATAATTTTTACTTTCTAAGTTTTTCAAATTACATTTTAAGTTTAACTTTAATGGTATTTATCTTTAGTAAAACATATTTCTTGCGGTAAATATAAAATTTCACTTAATAAATAGATTGTATAGCTAAATTTAATTAATTTAACTATTATTAATATAAGGTAATTCCTTTGCTGCTACAAAATTTATCAATATTTTTATTATTACTATACATAAAATTTCTTTAATTAATAATATTAACTATAACGATTATAATAAATATTTATGACTACTAAAATTATATTAAATTGCCAGCGTAAACATGATCTGTTAGAGGCGCTAACGTAAAGAAAATGTTCGTGTCTCGGTGTCAGAAATAATGAAATCCAAATATTACGGAGTATAAAGATATCGATTTAAAAGGCAAATTGCAATATTTTGATTAAGTATTATGTGGTCAAGAATGAAAAACAAATTTCCCGTCTAATTTCCGCCGTTATGGTAGAATATTTATATACGCAGAAAACGAGAGACCTCAAATGATTGAGTAAGTGGATGGATCGATACGATCAACCGTCTTAGAAAGAAACATCCATCTAACCTGATTCCAACTTAAAACTTTGAGATCAATATCTGAAAAGGAAATGAACTTAAACAGACAATTTCCAAATGCTTTTGTGCTTAGTATGCCGTCGCAATAAATAATTGTGGAGGGCGGGAAAGGTAAAGCCGAGATTTATGAATAACAAACGTAGTATGATGTAATATACTCCTCTTGCCAGTTTTATCATAGCGTTCTAATTTCCTGTGCATGAAAAACTGGCAAGCAGCTAAAGCAAACACGAAAATTAAGCAAAGCAAACGTAATAATTGATTAGTTTCTTACATTAGTACTAAATGCATATAAACATTTTTTCATGAGATGTTGTTGTTCGTTAGTCTTATTCTTTTTAGACTTTCGCGCTCTGCTGATACTCTTTGTTATACAAAAAAAAAGGTTATTTGTTTTATGTAATTGTTCCAATAACAATAAAAGTATTTTCGCGGCACCACTTGGTTTGGGGTGTGATCGAAGAATCAATGACATGATTAATAGTTATTTTAATTACGTTAAAGCAACAACATCAACACAACAAGCACGAATTAGGTCATTCTAACAGTGACCGTTGGTTTTATTTGAAATTGTTATAAATTACATATTAAAGGAAAGCCAGGGAGTACTGTGCACACCCTAAGATTACGTTTTATGTATTTCGTGTTGAGCTATAATCTTTAAAAGTGAAGAAAAGAACTAATTAATATTAGTTTCAAATCTCTATAATTTATGCGTTAAGAAGGAAATTTCGTTGAAATCTAATAATTTTGATTTTTTAATAATTATGAGCAATCAATCCTTCGAGCTAACCTTACTTCGAAAGATCGTTAAAGGAATTTCGTTAAGGAATTTTTTAAAATCCGACCTAAAATTCTACACGAAAAGCTCTACAATCTTGCTCAAAGAATTTAAAATAAGAAAGACAATTGCAATTTTTTTTTTGGTATTTACTTATCCATATATTCTTTTAAACAATTTTTGAATTTAACCTGACAGGTGTAAAAAAAAAATTAAGTATTTGCGGAAGGGAGAATTGTTTCAAAAACTTTTGGTTTTTTCTAGATATGTTTCCAATATATAACAATAAATCCATTTTGCTTTTCCTCAATAACGAAAGCGACGTGAGCAGCCGTGCGTATCGCCTTGGACATAGTAGCAGCATCACGGTTGCAGTTCCCGTTAAATAGCTTTTTCAAAATGACCCGGCATGTTTGGAGTAATTAATCCAATCCGCTTCATCTAGGAAGAATTTAATTTGTTTGGCCGGAGGAACAGAAGAGTTTGAAAGGTTAAGATCGGTTATGATTGGAAAGTGGTCACTATTATTTACATCATCAGGAATAGACCAGGAAACACAAGAAGAAAAAGACAGAGAACAACATGCTCAATCAATACACGAAAAGATGTGATGAATTGAAAATGTGTTTGCCTTCCATCATTTAAAATGCAGAGATTGCTTTGCCCTTTCTAATACTATACCATGACTGTTGTTGCCTGTCGAGTCCCAGATGGTGCTCTAGCTGTTAAAGTCGCCACATAAAGAGAAGGAAAGTGCAGAAGATAAATTATAAAATTCTTGTTGAGCAAACGATTGGGAAAGTGGGATATAGAGCGGAAACACCGTCAATTTTTCGCTTAAGGTTACGATATCGCTATGGCTTGTGTGTTTGAGTTTAAATTAACGCGTTTGTGACGGATGTTGGACTTTATTAAAACCCAACTGCTTGTTTTGAATATGGGCCTCTTGAAGGAATATAAAGATTGGGTTAAAATCACTTATGAGTATACGGAGCTCATCAAAATTATTAAAAAGTCCCTTAATGTTCCATTGTAGAATTCTAAAAATTGTATTGTAGCGATATGAAAACGGAATGACAGGTAGGCTATATTGAGATGTCAGCGTCTCTGTCGAAAATGTCGCTATAGGAATCTTGCGTGAATAATTTATTCTTACCAGCAGAATACTTAGGCGGTTGCGTACATTACGAGTGGGCACACGTGAATAATTTGAAGGTTGAAGGATTGGATTCATTACAACTTATAATTTGTTGGAGTTGAGCGCTGGGTGGGATATTTGGTTTATTAGACTTTACGATACGTGTTGTTGTTTTGATTTTTTTAATATTTGTTGTTGCTTTAATTTTTTCAATATCCATTTTGGCGGGTTATAGATCTGTTTTCTCAATGTGGTTTTTGGTTGGTGATAGAACAGGTTTGTCATTAATAGGAGTCGGAGTTGAAGGCTTATTACGCTCGATTTGCGACGGCAGCGTAGGTATTACTTTTGTTAATTCTTTAGATTTGCAGTTGGATTTATTTTCTATGAAATATTACTCAAGTGACCAATGCTCACATGTACTTTTATCGTATTATATAAACCGCTTTCACCGAATTCGCTTCAAGGCATGGAATTCACCAAAAATTCTTGTGTACACGTTTGTGCTTTAGTTAAATCAAACATTTCACGTTAAACGTCATTTATAGTAGGAGTTAGGACCAGATGGTGGTTAATTTTCATTTAGTCTCAGTTTTATTTTGTTTCACGTTAAACTCTCCCATCCCAACTTAAGCTTTCCAAAACTGCATTTCTCATTTTGACCTTGTTAACAAAACGTAAGAGCAAGTTCGTCGGAAAATCGCTACTATATAGCTGTGCGGTGACGAGCATTAAGGCAAACTAATTCATCCGAAGAAATCGTCATCTATGCTCCTCATATAAAATAAAGAGAACAAGCGCAAATACCTCTGTAAACCCTGTAAATATTTGTACATATTGGGAGATCCTTCCAAAAATTTCATATATGCAATTAAAATATGTAATAAATTATATAAACAAGCTTTTACTTTAATAAACTCAATGGTGAAAAAAGTTTTTCCCAGAATCATTTTTATATGTTTACGTATAAAAGTTTTGGAGAGATTCACTTTCTATCTAAGTTGCATGCAGCGAGCTACGCATTGTCGTTTTTATCTTGGGGCAGGCCGCAAGCGTTATCTGTTCGTAAATTGAAACGGCACAAGTATCTCGAAAAATTTTCCTGACCAGTTTGGATTAGAAAGTAACTGACTTCTCCGCGTTTCCTCCCCACCATTGTTTTACGCGCACCTTCCCTTCGAGTCGTTTTCCCACTGCTGCTGACATTCTGTCAACAAGCTCAGTTGGATAGCAGCCTTAAGTCTGCAGACAACGCTGTAATTTCCTTCAGTGGTCCTTTTTTCCTTTTTGTCGCTATAGACGCATAACTGCTCCTTCAATCATAGTTTGATGCGTAATATTCCTACCAGGACCGCTACTGCTGCCATTGAAACTGTACGGTAGAGTCGTATCATTCTTCACGTGCACAGTCTTTGAACCGCTTCCAGCTTTCGGGGAAGAGATTTACTTTGTAATAATTTCTTTGTCCAAATCGGTATGGCATACGTTACATGCGCGTGGGCTACGCTGCATATAAGTTTTCGCAGTGGTGCGTTGGCCTGTTCATGTTCGGCATAATTTTTCAGAGAGTGGCGGCGATTGACAATGTTTATCCGAAACCTTCTTCACTACCAGATATGTCAAGTTAGAGCTAAATTGAATGCACTATCTATTCACGTCTATTTGTAGCGCCCACAACACGCTTCTATTCGTCATCAGTACGGCTTCAGTTGATTTCACGGCAAGTTTTAGTCTGGACTTTTATAGCCACCTACATTTCTGTAGCCGTCCACATCTATTGACTACTATTTCTACTAGTGAGGTCGACGCTTGCCGCACAATCAAAGCAATGTAATCCGCATAACCTATCGACTTCGCTCCTCTTAGAAGATCCAAATTGAGCAGGCCGCTATATACGAGATGCCACTAGGATGAAGGCCTGTGGTACCCATCCAGTAATCTTGTGTTGTCTTATTCCGGCGTTTGCATTAGACTGCACACTTCTGTTTTATAATTAACTGTCTGTCATTTCAACTATCATAAGTATGGAGAAAACCTTCGCTTTTTATGATAGTTTCCCTTCAAAATTCTTTTGCGTACTTAATTTGTTGTGCTGCCGAAACAACTGCCTCAATAACATCAGTAATCGATCGTCGTCTGATAAAGCCAGATGCTCAGAAAATCCGCCCCTGCTCTCCAGCTCTTTTTCTAATCGCCCTTGTAGCATGCTTTCGAGAAACTTTTCCACGTTATCCGGCAAACATATAGGTCTGTAAGAAGATGGGCTATGAAACGCCTCGCCGGATTTTTGTAACATCCAGGAAACATTTGTAATTCCTGGCACAGGCGCCCCGCGGCAAACTTTATTGGTTATTATCAAGCAAGTGGAGTAAGCCCGAAGGATCATTGTTTAGTGCCTTCGCGTAATTTTTCCCAGCATCTCAATTTATTGTTACTATGTGTCTGCGCGCTTTATGTTGTTGACACTCTCCCCCGGCCGAATATAATTTCTTACTTGTTTTTTGACTTATATGACATCTTTCAATGTTGAAAATATGTTAGTAAAGAAAAAGAATACAATAAAAAGGACCATAAAGTCATGGTAGTTGTGGATGGTTGTGTACCACTGCATTAGAGATGACGTCAAACACAGATAAAGTTGCTTTTGTATGACTCCTATTATCTTATTGATGTTGTTGAGCTCTGCATGTATTTGATTACGCCGCAGCGTTTTAATGCTTTTTCAGAATACACCATTTAACAAGTCATTGTTATCATTGGTATACACATTTATAACATTTTATTTTCCTCTCTTTTCATCTTTTAGAAAAAAAACTAGTTTAAGTATTTGTTTTTTTAACTTACGGCGTTACTCTTTAAGAGTAACTCTTAAGAGTACTCTTTTTTTTAATTATGTTGTTTCACTTATCTAGCTGGGTCTTCCTTTTTTTCTTGATCGCTTTGATTTGCAAATTTGGAAAAGTTTTGCAAGTATTTTTAGAGATATAGCCAAATATTTTTAATGCTTTCAAAGAGATATTCAATTTAATTTTAATTAAATTTTCTCCAATTACTGCTCTTCTTGTTGTTCACTTGAACGGCTCAATCTAGGATGCCTTGAACTGTTTTTTCTTCGTTGACAATCCTTTTGTCAATCATCGGTAGTAACCCAAAAAGAAAGAGAATACCGTTTTCAAGTAGAAAACTCACCCTTAATCTAGACGGACTTTGGACTTTGTTCTCTTTTCATAACTTCTCCGTTTGGATTGTGCAGAGAATTTTGAAAAGGAACACTAATTAACGGAATTCTGTTAATATATTGCACACTACTCTCTTGCAAGGAGCAGACGTACATGTCGACCGACCGAAACCCCCTACATCTGCATACGTTACAAAGTGGTATCCCCTAGCGTGAAGATTGAATCAGTAGATGTTATCGCAATTGGAACACTAAATATTCCAACAAATGAGAAAACAAAACAAAAAAATCCCCCCCAGCCCCTTAAGAGCCCGAAATAGCGATTGAGATTTTCCATGCTGACACGAAAACAAGTTCAATAAAAGGTTTCAAAACACTAACTCCTCCAATCTTCCAATTTATTTATTAGCCCTAAAACAGTCGTTTATACTTTTAAACTCATAAAGAGCTGCAACACTAGAACTATCGAATACATCATTCTAGTCCTTTTCAACTTTCGAAAATTAAAAAGTTGGCTAAAAGACATTCAAAGTTCCAAAATTTGTTGGTGATTGTTGCTTACATAAAAAAAAACTTTAAATATCTATAATGAATCTTCTTTTTTAATGGTCCAATTCACGAGATGCCGATTACATTTACCGATTTCTACAAAGAGGTAGCAGTTGGTCCCCGTTTTGAGGAATTTCCGCGATTGTGAAAATCAAGATAAGAAGCTAAAATTTCTTTGTTTACTACCAAGGCAAAGACAAGCAATTAGCTGGTCTGCCCACATCCTTGATCAAAACAGAGAAGAAGCTCAAACAACTTCGAAACAAGCACAATTTTTTCAAACTTTTGTCCATAATTTTCGGTGCCAGTATCAGAGAAACTTTCCTTAGCAACAATCGCTATACATTATCTGCGACTTGAGAAATGAGATGCTAAAATTAATATTTATTCCCGTGTGAACGAATGCGTCAAAATAGTTAGCTGTCGATATTACCACTGACCAAATAGCTGCTGAATGATAATCCTTGCTTGAAGCAGGAAGTCATTATAGTAGCCTAAGGAAGGGTCTCGTTAACACATTTTTTTGTTAATTTTTGATGACGTCAAAGTAATAGAGTAACAATATTAGAGGAGATATTTAAGCATACCGCTATTGATTAGGAAAAATTATTAATATGACAAAGTAGCGTGAAGTCACAATCTTTCGATGATTTTGCGCTTTCTTTACATGAAACAGTTTCCCATTTAGTATTATAGTAACTTAGTGTACACAGACGACAGACACGAAGCCCATCAAATACTTTTAGAAGCATATGATGATCCTCCGTCATATCCCAATTGTCGGTTTTGGTTTCAACGGTTTTAAAGTGGTGGTTTTGATGTCATTGACATGAAAGGCCTGAAGAGCTGCAATTGCAAAGCTTATCGGTCGGAAAAACACATAAAACTCTGGAAGAACTCTCGAACAGCCCAAAGAAGGGTTTTGTTTAGCGTATTGTGACTGACGACGAAAAGTTATGCATTAGTCCAAGAAAGCCATTCACATCGACACCGAAGCGGAATATACATGGGCATAAAATTTCGCGATGGGATCAGCAAGTTGTAGTGTATTAGGAGCTGCTAAATCCGAATGAAACCGTTACTGCAGATGTCTACGACGTGAATGATGTATTGTTGCAAAAAAGACGAGCAATAGCGGTTAAACTGACGTAAAGTCATCTTCTCGCATGATCACCCGCGGCCACACGTTTGAAGAGTCGTCAAGGATAAACTGTTGCGGATCGAATGGGAAGTTCTGTGGAATTTTGCGTGATTGACTTTTATTGATGTGATTGATTTTTATTATAATAAAATTTAATGATTCATTGCATTAATCTGCAACGTAAATCCCATAAAAATAGCCTTCCATGTTCTTCTTTGTTCTCCTTTCACGGCGATTTTTTGTATGCTTTTCACGCATCTGTTAAAAACAGTATCGCACTTTTTACACTTTATGTGTTGCAAAACGTCGGAGAACAGGGCAAATAAATATACAATTCATCAGCTAAAGTCATATTTAACTTCTCGTCGTTCTCAGCTCCGTAATTATGCAACGGTTGTCTAAATAAAGTTCCACAGATACATTAATGCTTTGAAAGGAAACTAAACGTTTGATAAACACCTCTGCTAATTTGTTCGGGAACATAAGAAGCAGGTAAGATAGTAGGGTGCAAATTCCCGTAGATATTGATTTGACATTTTTTTCTGAGTGTTGAGAAGGAACCTGATACATCAAAGAAAAAATTATATCAGGTAATACATTTTTTTCCACATATTATAACAAGTCCAAAGCGTCTATTAAGCTAATAATGAAAAAAATGTACATAGTTTTTCACTTCAGAAACATGCTCGCAGAAAGCCTACAGAAGTAACTCTTACGAGTCAAACCAACTCCAGCTTGACCGCCTGACTGACTGTAAAGACCACAACGCAGTTGAGATATGATCTTTAAAAGAAAACGCACAATTGCAGTCGCGACAGAAGCCACTGCTTCTTTCGATGAAAGTGTGATGAAATTCAACAGTTAGTGGCTGACACAATGAGGGGTCAGTTTTGTTTTCGGATAAAAATTCCCAAGTGGTAAACATAATGGGCAACCACATTGTCATATTGTGTACAGAAACATACGGTTTTCTGTTTTGAATTTTTTTCGTTTTCCTATAGTTTTGCAATTCGAAATATTATTTATTAACCTCTACAATCTGCTTAAATTTGATTACACCATCGATTTTGTGTGTTAATTGATCCAGAATTTAGAAATTATTATTTGTCACTCTCTAATAAAACAATTTGATATTCAATTCTATATGTTCTAATAAAGGAGAGAAGTAAAGACCGCCATTTATCATCAACATTTATTACCTATTAAATAATAACGGTGCACCTAAGAAATTATATTTTCGCAAATTATATGAAGTCACGTTGAGCAAACTCAAGAAACTCAACAAGATATCTGCAAATAAGAAATCAGACAACAGCCGCGAATTTTAGCGTTGGTTAAATTCTCTTCAAATCATCTTTATATAAAACCGAGAAGAGATCTACCTTTAATTACTAAAGACTCGGTATGAATATCAAATCTGAGTTTTGGATCAAAGACAGCCTCTAAATTTTCATACCCCAATACATTTTCGAGGACATGGTACGGCAAGAAAAACATCCCAGCTGTCGCAAACTGACAACTTCTATTCAAAACGTCGTAGTATAGCATAAACATATTTTGCTTGTGTAGTCTTACGCATATTTGTCGCACAAATTTCAGTAAATGCTCTCGTTTTCGTTCTTTACTTTCCCTCTTATGGTCTTTTATATCGTTTGTTTTTATTGGATGCTTTCAGTTAAATCTAATAATTTTGCTGCGTAAATGTTGCTAGCAAAATGTCCTACAAATAAAAATGGACAAATTCGAGCATCCAAATAAAACAATTTGTATGAAGAGCATGCAGGAGAAACGTTTAGCATAACAGCAATGATCAATGTGCTATAACATAGGTGTGTAAATACCTGAGCTATTTGAAATATGAAACAGGTAGCTTGGTCTTACAGATATGTGAAATTTAAGCATGCAATAAAATAATTGTTTGGAAGGTACATGAAGTTCAGCGTAATATGTGAAAGCTTGAAAGATTTAAATGAGGAAAAAAAGATTTAGCGCAGCGGCGGTCAATTTGCTAAAAATAGCTTTGTTACTTAAAACGTCTAGTTAGGTATATATGAACGGCCTTGATTTGTAATGGATCATAAATTAATTAATAAAGTGTCAACTGCTGATTTGTAAGATATTTAAACTGTATGCATGTGTGTAGTTTATTTAGCATTTAATATTAGGATTGCAAAAATTTTGGCCATCGACTTCTACAGGTAAAAATGATAAACTTAAGGGAAATACAAGGGCACGTAACAGTTGAATTCGATAATAACGGTTTTCCATTCAATATTATTGGTCTATTTAGCGTACGCCTCAAAATTGCATTTTCGACGTTGATTATTGTTTTTGTTTAATTTGAAGAAGTCTGCTGCCAAAGCCCACCAAACACGTTCACAAGCTTATGGCGGCGCTCCTCCATTACATCCCAATCGTCAATTTTGGTCTCAGCGATTTAAAAGTGGTGATTTTGATATCAACGACGAGAAACGGCCACGAGGAACACAAAAGCTCGAAAACACTGAATTTGAGGCCTTGTTGGACAAAAAGCCACCTCAAACTCTCAAAGAACATTCGAACAGGATATCAGTTGATGAATCAACCGTTTCTAGACGTTTATGTGCGATGGTAAAGGTCCAAAAGAAGGAAAAATGGCTATCTCGCAGATTGACTAAAAATGCCATTTTGCCCGCTTGTTGCAAGAGTTGCCTAGAGGTACACTATTGCAACTCGAAAGGCAAGTTCTGGCACTCACAGCGCACTTACCACACATGGCGCCTTCTGAATACCATTTCAGATTGATGCAGCATGGCATAGCTGGCATATCGCTTCACAAATTTGAGGAAGTGCGAGAATGGTTCGGTAGGTGGACATGCATGAACGTGTAAATACAAGATACAAAAAATAAAATATGTCGAATAAAAGACACATACTTAAAACAAAACAGTGATTAGATCTTACCTTTTTCTTAACTATTTCGTACATTTCTCAAATGAAGATGTATTAGAAGATGTATTAGAACTAGAAATGCGTTAATTCTGAAATAAATATGGTGGACACAACCTTGTGGATTATTTTTTCTTAATAATGCTAGGGATATGGGTATCCAATAAAAGCACTCCAAGTGTAGAAGGGACACAAGAAAGCCAAGAAGGCGACAAGGTAAGTATGTTAATTTTAAATTAATTATAGTAGGCGTCACGAACCGAGAGGTTTTTTTTTTTCTTCCAATGCCGTTGATATGAATATCGCATAAAAGATTGTGGTGCACGTCATGACAAGGCGGATAAGTTTTTTATTAAAAATGCCGTCCATATGAATACCAAATAACGAAGCTTAGAGAGTAGAATGCGACAATAGAAGTGTGTTAATTCTACATAAGTTATGGTCAACGTGGTAGATTAATTTTCGTTAACAATGCCTTATACACATAGACCTCTGCTTGCTTTCATGAAAGCAACATATGGATATAAGTAGTCGTAATGTAAGAATGTAACATTTCACATTTAATTAAATTTAATAAAGTTCCATAAAACTGCCTTTTCAGTGTGAGAAATTAGTTAAAATTAAAAATCCATGTCTTCAAAGGTTTCTTTGAGTTCAGCTGCACCAATTAAGTAGATGTGTGTATACGGATATTGTTAAAGGAGTTTTTTACTCAATTCCATTCCAATTTTGTACTTAATATGCCAATGTTGTGTTACACGCCTGTAGAATAATTTGGGAGAAACTTAATTTTGATTGAGAGTATTTTATTGGTGCCTTATTAATGGATGCTATCTGAAATTGTCTGTATCCAGCTATAATTTCTTTATTATATTCCATCTTTATGCAATATATTCGGCGGGGGGCAAATCTCGTATACCCACCACTATGCTTTTCGCATTCTACGCTCCAAGGTTTTTCGTTTGATACCAATGTAGCTGGTATT
>KK499827.1:941331-971679 GCA_000688715.1 Glossina pallidipes
AAAAATTAAAATGTAATCAATTGTGACTTTGTGGGGGCATCATTGATTTTTTCCGTTTTTGCATGTAAATAGTAGAGTTTTTCGTAAAGTAAATGCGGACAATTTCATCCTTCTAACGTTTACAATTTCTGAGTAACGGCGAACAGCCCCCAAATTGTTTTAAGAAAAACTTAGTTGCGTTTAGTTTACGCTCCATTGCGCGCTTTTGCTCCGACTCATTTGGCTCATCTTCAATACCAATCTGCGTGCAAAAATTTCAAATGTCTCTACCAAATTTGAAGTCAATACCTTTCAATCACAAGCAAACAAACATAATCACTTTAGCAAGCATAGAAACACAGTTTTTATTGTATGTTGTTTTTTTGGCTTAAAAAATTTTTTTTGTGTGGCAACATTTTTGTTTAGATCAGAATATCTCCTTTTCTTTCATTCTCACGCTTTCTATCCATGCTATTCCTCCAAAAATCTATTCCTCCAAAAATTCTACAGTAACGTTTTGAATAGCAGCCAATTTGTCCCGTTGGCCACTTCTTGCATTTCTTTAAACTTATTATATTTCCCCCTATTTCCCGAATTTCCGTCATAACATTCCGTAAGCTATAACATAAGTTCTATATAAGGACGTAATGAATTAATAGAGGTATCACTGTTATTAGCTAACTTTATATGTATTTTTATTTTTACTATAACAAATGATCTCGACTGCTGATTTCTTTGCTTGCATACCATCTGGTGTTCAATTTACGGATCGGTCAGTTTTTGTACTCAATTAATGCTGAAGTTAACATATTTGTGTTAACCCTCCAAAACACAGGTCAATCGATATAAACTGTTTCAATAGGTATGCAATCACATATATGTAACTAGGTACATAATAAATACTCATAAACGTTATTATTGGTCTGGTGCATAAATGTTAGGCGTTTTTTTTAACGTGCTGTAGTTTAATTACAAATTTATAATATTTTTTAAATTTATGAATGCAAATATCCTCTAACTTTCAGGTTATAAGAATGCGTGTCGATAATCATACTCATATTCGTCACAATACGCTGTACCACTTCGACAAGAAATGGAAAGTCTTTTCGCGTTGTCAAGGAACTTTTCAGCGAGGACACAATCAGCGAAAGTCGATGTAGCGAATGGCTTGCCCGTTCCAAATCTGGCGACACTAGCTTGGAAGACAAGCCAGGAAGAGGTCGACCATCGGATTTCGACGACCAAGCACCTTTGGGAACCGTGGAAGGGGACTCGAATGCTGGCCGACAAGTTCAATGTGGACTATTCAAGCATTGCTCGTCATCTCGAAAAGCTTGGAAAGGTGTGCAAATTGGCTGGATGGTCACCCGCGAACCCAGCGATAATATTAAAACCGAACGTGCCCTAATTTTCAGCGGTTTGCTTCAAGAAAACGGTCGGGGTCCGTTTCTGAAGGATCTTGTCGCTGGAGATGAATCATGGCTTCTCTTCAAAAATCTCAAAAGGAAGGAGGACTACGTTTGGCTAGGAGTTTCACAAAAAGGGATAATGAAGGACGTGCACAGTAAGAAGGCGATGTGGTGAGTCTGGTAGGACAGAAGGGTAATCATTCATGGATGTCAAAGCATGAATTGCCTCCGAAAACAGTGAATTCTTTGCCCGTGGAATCGACCGTCTTCCAAACGGGATGCAGTTATTGAAGTAGATGGTGACTACGCTCCGGAATAATCATTTAAAATTAGTACTATTGAATTTTTATGTTTCCTTTTTCATAATATATAATGTTCAAGAACGTCTAAAAATATCGTTTAAAAACGCCTGATAATTAGCAACCTATTATAAACATTATTATAAACATACATTCTTCAAGTGAAAGTGAGAGCATATATCTAAAATGTAATATGAGTTGTGGTTACTGCCTTGCGCATAAAAGCAATTGGGCTCCCAATTTAAACTTTATTGCATAAGTTCCTATTACTACTCAAATCATAATTTTAGTGACATTAGTGAGCTTGGATTTATGCTACAGTAAGTTATTTAGATCGAGTTGTAGAAATCCATTTCCATTCGCTGTATCAAAGGAGACGAAAAGGTTAACGCCGTCAGAGAAAGGAGAATATGTTACCAGATGAGACTATTATAAGCACGGAGGAAGATCACTCACAAGTAATTCGATTCCAATTTCGGCAACAGATGGCTTGGTAATGCCGCTGTAATTCTCAATGATTTTTCTGAGACTCATTTTATAAAGTATTAAAATAAAACTATTCTTCCAAACACATAAAAGGCAGCTTTTACATAGAAATCTTAAAGATAGCACTAACGACAAAAAATTTAATCAGCATTCTCCAAAGAGAGTTATCCGATATGAGAAAGATCCGAGACCGTCATAAAAACCCCGCGAAGAATTGGACAGATCATTACCTAACGACGCTAGATTTGAGTCTGTAAGAGTTTGTTATTGCTTACCCGACGCGTTCACAACCTACATGTTGACCTTTCAGCCAACAATGGCATTGTTGGCTCACTATCTAACCTTAGTGGTATATACATGGGGGAACGTCGACGCGAATTTTGTTCCGCAGGAGATAGGACGCTTTTTTTTTGGTTTATTCGTTATCGGATGAGGTCTTTTCCTTCTTAATTTCGTTGAAAAATTCCTATCCGAATAAATAATGCTAGGATAGCCTCAGCGGGTCACCCAGGTGTTCTTCGATACTTCCCTTCCCTTTGCATTCCTTTTAAATAAAACTTTTCGGTAATCGTATTCCTCATATATTAAACAATTAGAGCATGTGTACAGATTCCATATTTTAGATCCTAATTATAACAAAGCAATTCTTTCTTAATATGTCCTACTGTCGATTGTCGTCGGACAGTGCGGACGGTCTTCACCCTCATTCAATCCCAATTCGGCACCTGCCGCGTCAGATTTAGCGGACGGACACGGATTCTACTTTATTTTCACCTTACCTCTACGGTGCCTGAGTCAAGAAGGAGGAAGTCGGAAGTCCTCTTCTTCTTCTCTTCAATTTTGTTCGAACACGAATTGGCGTTGCCAATCGGTTAGTTGATTACATTCAAAGTGTGTCAACAAAATGAGTGGAAAGTAAAATTTACATATCGTACTTTAAATACATAACAAAAACTTATAACTACCTATAGGACTTTGGTCCTTATACACCCCTCCTATTTGGGTATTCCAAAAAGAACAAAACCAGGCATAAAAAAGTTCGGATATCGTCATTTTCTCCTTTTATTGGCCATATCCTAATGGTAGAGTCATTGTAGTAGTGTGTTGTTTTTTTTATATAAACACCCTTTTAATGTGCTTCGCTTTGCTGGACTTTTGGATGGACCTGGTAGCTAATTCGGCGACGGCAATATCGGGTGATGTTAGCCCTTTTGATTGAAGTTCAAGGTCAGATTGGCAAGCTGGTTGATCATCCTGACGGATGTAATTTTATCTCATGTAATTGTGGGTGTTGTAGGGTTTGCGACTCCAACGGTGCCTGTTCCTCGTAACTTTTGTGTTCGCCCATTTTTCCTGTACAGTCAGTGGACGAGCTATGGCAGCAGTGTCGTGGCTTCTTTCTACAAATTGTTCGCGCAACTCCCCAACGAGACCAAATGTATCGAGGTCCAGTTTGGTGAGATACTCCGAGGTTGTCTTTACGGTGTGTAGAGACCCATGTGGTTTGGAGTGGATTAAAGTCTATCTGTCAGTAGTACAATTTTAAATACTATCTATCTCACGATGCTTTTCCACAGTTCTTATTTTCCGTAAAGTAACGGACATCCTAAACTATCCACAACAATAAAGTATGTTCGAATTTGATATCATCTTTATCAAACCTTTTCTTTTGAATTATATTTAAAATTTTTCTTTTTGACATATATAAATTCACTTATTTCTTTTTTTATTATTAAAATGGATGTTTTCGGGTCAGTAGACTGAATGGGAGATATATCTCGCATTGTGGAAAGCTCGCATGATCCGGAACGCGTACAATTATATATTGAAAAATAAACTAGTATGACGGTAAAATAGTGTTAAGCCCAGTAATTAAATTTATTTTTAATATTAAACTTCGTTAATCGCACCCAGACAATATTCAAATTGTCTCATTGCTGGAAAGAATGTATGTGTTCTAAAATAGGGTACAAAAAATGAATCACGTCAATTTAAAACTCAAAACTCGCATTTAATAATTTTTTATTTAACGTTAGTGGTAATATACGTTTTTGTAAATCAATTCACTTAAAACTATTTTCACCCTTCGGAATTGGAGATCTCTATATCGGTTTTTGTTCTTTCTCAAGATAGATAGCATCTGTAGACAGACCATTTTTATTTGAATGAATTTTTGATTGAATTTGAATGAAAGCTTACAAACTGTTTTGCTGAAAGCGTCCATTATTAGGTCACCGAGTATAGCGAGAGTTGGTTCATTGAGAATAATTGCGAAATTCTCTGGCATTCTATTATTATTGCCATATTCGCCACATTGTCCATGTTCGGTTTCGCATTTTCTTCATTATAACACTAAATTATTCGATCAATCTTCGCAATCAGGAAATCGTTGTTGTAAATAAGATTTTTCAAAAATGTTGTTTTGCCTGAGCCTGATTGTCCACTTATAAGCATAATAAATGGATGGTAAAATTGATAAAACATATTGCCTTGTTATTTATAAAATAAAGAATAAACTAGAACTTCAGAGAACATCATTTTATAAATGTTTAATTAATCTGAAGTAATAACTTAAACGACTTAGTTTTCTTCAGTGTAGATAAAATGTTTATGTAAATTGTTGGGAGCACATGTAAATTTAAGGTCATGTCGACGATGCGGGCCGCTAGTAAAATTATTAGGTAATTTTCCTAAAGATGGTTGAGTGTTCACGAATGTCACTTTAGTTTTTAAATATTTTTTACGAAATTTTTCTTTTCCTCCGCCCACTACTAAAACATAATTAAAGTAATTCAACGGGCACAGTATGTCACCTAAGCAGGAATGGTCTATAACTCCATCCCAACACTTTAAGCCATGAATAAATTTAGCACAAACTTGATTTTGATCTTTGGTCTTCCCAGAGTGAGTGCGACTGTAAACATAAGAAGGATGGATAATGTCTGTGATTGTTAATCAAAAAGGGCATAGGTTAAAACTTGATGTTGGTTTGATTACTCGGGTTTGAATTTTTTATCAACATTGCTATGTTGGAATACTTTGTTACAAAAACCAATCTCGTGCTTTTATTATAAACATTTTTTACCAAAGTGCGTGGAATTAAATAAGACTGATGTTCAGTTGGCTGATATCGACCCATCTATCGAGGCTGATGTTGAGATTGATTTGTTAAGATTATGTTTTGAATTTTGTCAAACAAGATTGGGAAGAATATTAAGATTCATATCCTACATTTGACAATTCTGAAAAAAAAAATGTGTAAAAATGAGAAAAATTCAAGTAGTTAAAGAGATTCACAAACCAATCAGAAAAAATTTTGTTCGAATGCGATTCATTCAAAAAGAAATTAATGGTACCTGGGAAATAGATCCAGATCCAATAGAGATAGAGTTAATTCCATGTCCAAAACCAAATGAAGGCTACAAATACCTTTTGGTTGGAAATGAGGTACATTCAAAAATGCTTCCGCACAACCAGTAAAATCTAAAAGTTCGCCTGAAATAGTTAAGGCCATGAGACAGGTATTGGAAAGCAAAGATTTTTCGCCAAAAAATATTCAGACTAATCAGGGGAAGAAGTTTTTTAATAAATATTTTGAAGATTTGATGAAAGATTGTCAAATTAGCCATAATCACACAAACACTCATATGAAACCTTCCATATGTGAAAGACTCAGTAGAACATTAAAAACCGTCATGAACCCTTATTAAAAACCTTTATTTATTATGAACGGTAATTACTAATGGATAGACTTAATTCAAATCTTACTATCCAAATAATAAATATCATAGAATAATAAAAATGAATCCAAATGAAGTCAAGGAAGACAACGAGACGCAGATATTGCAAAACATATATTCTTAAACCATTTTCAACACCAAAGTTTAAAGTTGAAAATTATGTTAGAATTAGCAAATTTAGAGGAACAATTTTTAAAGGCACCGACCTAGACCGCCGAAATATTTCAGATTAGTAGAATAAAAATTACAAATCCTGTTACTTACATTATTAAGGAATATAAGGAGAATGGAATATTAGGATCACTTTATGAATACGAAATGCGAAAGTTGGTGACAGGAATGGCTATTTAGCGGAAAAGACATTGAAGAAATTTTTTGTGAACTGGCTAGGGTTTGATGAAACTCAAAACTCATGGGTTAACGAAACATAATTACTTTGATAAAAATGTTTGAGATCAAGCGAAAGTGTTTGCTATTATTATTACAATTATTACTGTTGTTATTAATATTAAAATATTGTAATGAGTCTTCTTGGGCAGGGTAAGCTTAGTGCTCTACCAGGACTCCTCCCTAGAAATTTATATTAGAAAAACTTGGACCTCCGGATTGGCGATTAATATTTGAAAATTAGGTTTTACAATTTGTTAGCGATTTTTGTTTAAAGAGATTCGAGTATAAAAAAAACTAGCGTGGTGACCCGACTCTCGTTTAACGCTTTTTTTTCTCTTAATGTTTCTTATTCGTTCCGTACGATTATTTTTATTTTTTTTTCCACGTTTTCCGTACCGCGAGATTCTCTGAAAATAAATGTAATACGCCGCGGGTGTTACAGCAGCCAGCCTCGGTCTATAGAGTCACTCGTCCGTCCCTAACCGTTTCATGTCGCTGAAGAGAGTGTATATTGATTATTCAGGGATGACGACTAAGCTAAGCCAACCATCCCCTCTCAGTGAAGGCTAACAGTTCTATTCAGTTATTCAGGGATGACGACTAAGCTAAGCCAGCCATCCTCTATTCGCAAAGGTTAATAGTCCTATTAGTTGTTCAGGGATGATGAGTAAGTTAAGCCAGCCATCCCCTATCCGTAAAGTCCAAAAAAAATATCCATACCAGTAACGTCAACTAGCTGTCTGTGTTCACTTACCTCAGGCTGCTATAACACGACTGAAAGGCGGAGTGTGCTGCAATGCGCTCTTTTATGGTCGCGATCACCATCACTATCCCGTTACATCGATGTTTTGACTATACTTGCGTTACAACCTCAATACTCACTTGCATGTGTGTTGTAACGATATTCTTATACATCTATTATTACGTATGCTAGCTTAGGTCTGATCAACATGTTTGCCTGCATCTATGTTGTAATCTCAGCTTTTCTTGTATAAGTGTTACGATGTTATCTTTAACTCGTACGATCCTATTGCTAGTGCTGGCTTAGGTATCAAATCGAATGATTTTATAAGCCGCAGAACCGTTAAGCATGTCTGCATATGATGCGTACCATATCAACATGCATAATTTTTTATTGCAATGTTTGCTTGTATGCATTTTTTTATGCCTATCTTATGCCTGCCTTATTAATATTGCTAGTCTAGGTACCGAATCGTATGATTTTTGTAATCCGTTGAGCACGAGCTTGCAAAACCACTAGACTGTTAGGTCGGGGCCTTTGCAAACTGTGCATAATTCGATGCTACCGATAGTTTGCTGACCATTGAAAACAACTATCAAAATGTTGCTCACCGGATTACAACATGTTTCATTATAATGTTCACATGTGCCATACTTATATATATATTTTATTGTTGGACAATGCAAAGACTTATATATATAGTTTATATGTGTCCTACTTATGTATATATTTATTTACATGTTTTATTGTATTTATTATCAATAGTTTGTGCGGGAGAAGGATGATCATAGCTAACGTAAGGAGAGCAAATATGCAAGTGGTATTCATTCGCTAGTGCGGAGGGACAATTCAGACTGACTGTTTTTGGGGTCTAAGGGATCTGTGCGGACGGATTTATTCTTAGTAAGGAAGCAAAAACGCTTCCTTACAATATAATTAAAACAAAACCGAAAAATTTTTATTGCATATTAATCTTTTTTACATTTATTCATATATACATTGTCGGATTATCGATTCATCGGACTTACTTCGACTTACTCGTTTATGAATCACTTATGCTAAGTTTACACTTTCTTAAATTTCCACATAATGTAAATCTAGCTATAATCCAGTTAAGATAATCTACTTTACTTATAACCCACATTAAATGCAACTTTAGTAATAATCTAGTTTAAAATTACCATTTTGCTTAAGCTAGCATAGTAACTTATTTGATAACACACTGACCACAGTTCAGTTGCGTCAGAATTAAAGTCAGAATTAAATTCAGAATAAAAGTCAGAGTTAAAGTATGAAACAGGAGAATTATAATATATATCAATATATATCAATTCATATCAATTCATTAGAGAATCAATATTGTGTCTTCACTACAACATATTGTTCACTCATTCTTATTTGTGTATTTTGAGTACTTATTTTACAAATTCCTCACACTAGTCTGAAAATACTATCATTTAAAATATAATGCTCGTCATCTAAACAATCTAACGCTATTTTTTGCGGATCTCTGTGTACAATCTGTGAGATCGGTTTTTTGTGCCCCTGTGTTCACCATAACAAGATTCTTCATTTATAATGCAATGTTTATAATTAATGTGTTTTCATTTGTCAGTTACACATTTTTTTACCCTTTTAACTTTTTTGATTTCGTGTTCTTTATTATTACCATCATTAACAGTGTATGTGAACGCTTTGACTTTGTTGTTGTTGTTGTCCTTTTTTGTTATTAGGAATGGTATTGTGTATATTTGTCAAATTTGTGAGGATTATTTTTAATAATAATTATAATATATATACTATCATCAGATTCTATTACGAATGAATCTGTATCCATATATATTATCTTCATTGTTTGGCATTGATTAATTAAAAAGTTTCAGGAAAAATCATCAACCAGTTAGAAAGTTGTAGCACAGTTATCCCCACATATATAGATTTATCCTGCACTGTTTTCATTTTATTTAATTTGATATCATACAAACCATTATCGAATATTTCAATACCCTTAGCGTTAACTTTCGCTATGAGCGAACTATATACCCTTCATAATTAGTAGCTAAGCGAACATCTCGGCATTTTTAGACGTTTTCCATGGTTTTACCGTAAACAGCATTATACCTCGATTTATAGAAATTCTTATCGAACTCATTTTTGGCAATTTTTGTTCTGTTGGTGTTTAAGCTAATATAGGGCTTTTTGATTAAATTTTAGTTTCCTATAAATACATTTCAACAGCAACCCTCGTTGCAAGCAGGGAAGCAGATTTTTTAAATGAATCTCATAATTTGTTTTATAAGTTAAATCTGCTATGAGTTTTTTATACTTTCCAGTAGAAGAAATTTCGCTATCTGCACAGAAAGGAAGACAGTCGTGTTTATCATGAATAGCAGACGAATAATCCAGGTCAACTTCCAAAATGTAACCACTACTTTCATCGGTATTAATGGACTAAATGTCGAAATCCTTTATTTCGGTTTCACTTAAAAATAGAAAGCTTCCATAGGGAAGTTTGTGAGACATGGCCCAAGCATATAAATTGTTTGCATACATATAGCACAAATAATTTTCAGACTTGCTTTTATGACAATGTTGACTAAACTTATTGCTTGACTCGGACAACTTTCGGGTACACTGAGCAATGCCACCTCGAATACTACTTTCTAAAGACGTATCAGGGTCATCAATTAGTTCCAATTCACTACTAGTTTACATCAGAGGGATAGTGCTATAACATAAGTGCATGGTTCTAATTTATATATTTCTAATCGTAAGATCCGGAAATTGTTGAAAACGTCGGTTAGTATCAAGACATCGCTTGAAGGTGTAGAACCATATTATAATCTTGAAACGTTTGACAACTCGAAAGCGTCCCACTCCCTCTGAGCGAAATTGTAGTCAGCCTCACTACATGCGCAATCGGGCAAATAATTGTAGAAGGACTCACGATTTAGTAAAATTGGATCATTAAGTTTTTGATATCGCTTATATAACCGTTCGGAAAGTTACTCTTACGACTCATTCAAAATATTTCTGAATTCTTAAACGCTTTCCTTAAAACTCTAAAGTAGCTGGGCTCCAAATATTTGGCCAATTTTTCTAAACTATGGTCTAAAAACCGATTTGAATCTACAAAATTCTTTCAATATTTTACCTTATTGCCCTCCATTACTCTCTTAGTAATTGGTATAACCGACTCTTTGTTACAAGGTATAACGGACAACTTAGACTCTAATTGTATGATAGATAAGTGAATACTTAAATTATGAAACATAATTGGGAAATGAGTTAGCTTAAAGTGAAAAGCTTTCCTATATTCTCTATAAATGATCTCCAAAAATTTCTCGGTAAAATAATTAAAGTACTTGTCTTTACTTCCTAGTATTGCTTCCTCGCTCGCATAGCATTTTATGTTTTGCATCTCTGTTGGTTGTTTATATTGTGATACTTGCTGAGGACTTGCGGAATTCTTCCAGTATAGCTGATGGAGCTCATGCATTTTATGCCGCATGTGAGCAAGAAAATCAGCTGTACAGGGTTCACCTAATAATAATAAAAAATAAATAAATTAATTCAATTAGATACTTAATTAGTAAAAAAAAAAAAATAAAATAAAAAAAGCATTATAATATACTCACCAACAAAAGTATGCTGCTCATCTCCCTCTTCATTATACTCAGGTTAAGGTGAAAGGAGACTGCGCACACTCCATGCCGTTGCATTTTCCTTGCCCCGTCGTCCGGACTTCTGTGAGCTTAAGGACAGCGTCTATATCAGCATATATGATAATTGGCGGCTACTGGCTTCTTCTCCATATTTTTAAATTTGGCTGTTGTTCCAGCTAATGGAAACACATTTTTGACGCTGGTGCATTCTTCCCGATCGCGGGGTGCAGTCATGATGTAAAATGTCTGACACAAATTACAAAACTGTCGTGAGGTATGACTTCGCGTATTTGTGTTTTTCCCAACCTCTGCATGTTGATAATAAAAAGTAATGATATTGCTTGGTTGTGTCGTTAAATACAGTCAGCATATTGATGTGCACACTTTTTGGTGCTTTTGTCGTTCTTGCTGCACCAACTACTTTCCATGTGGCCTTGGAAGGTGCTAATTCATAAATATTTATTCTGATGTGTTTATTATTTTGCTTAAACTTATTGATGTCGCACTTGGTTATCGGGAATTTTAAGCCATTTTAACCATCTAAAACAGTAGACATCAGCATTTTTCACATTAATTGTGGCGTGTATATGCTAATTTGCAACGATATATGTGAACCCACAGCTTCCAAAAAGCGTCAAATTGAACTTTACCGAGCTAAACTCATCTAATTTGGTTTGAATTTCGTCGCGTATATATGTTCGGATATCATCTAAAAATTTTTCGATTTCGTGTCTCGTCCCTCAAATTGCTAACAATTTTGTATTGAATCATATTTTCACATGTCGGTGGAGATAAGGCAAATACATTCTTTTTTTAAAAGCGCAGCTGTCTTCTCTTTGTGCTGAATGGTGCTCAAGTGAGTTTTGTGTTTTGTTTTCATCATAAAAACCTGACACAGGCCACACTGACAGGCACTTTTGCCTTGGTACTGGTTTCAAAAAATCCTTTACGCTTAACGGTGTTGCAGGCAGACGGACCGTCGTTCATAAAAGGGGTAGAAAGCTTTCTTTCTGTAAATGCTGCATCACAGTACAAAAATGATTATGGCAGCAATAAGGGAAAAGAATGGGTTCATTTCCTTCAAAATGTAATTATCGAACTGATATTGTAAAATTACTAAGGATTATGCATTCTTTTGATAATTCATACAGTGAAACAAACGTGAAACAGAACGGACACAATACACGTCGTCCTAGATTTTGCAACTCTGCTCTACCATTTTATTATTATAATGTTTCACTTTGCTAGAGATCCCTGAAAGCTGCAAGATTTTGCTTGCTCTTCGTAAACGTATTCCATATAGCGTATTGCGAAGTACCAGAAAAATATTATAGTTTATTTCTACAAGATATCGCGACTTTTTTTTCTTGAATAAAATTTTTAATATAAAAATATAGTTTAAAATATAGTAGTTTCTCCTTTTATATATATAATTAATTTTAAATTGCCTAGTGGTATGTATATGTTAATATACAGAAGTTAGTCCTATGTACCACTTAATCGAATTAATTAACACATATATCTTGAACATAGCCGAAAACCAACCGGAAGTTAGTAAGTGCCTCTTTTAAATTAGTAAGTGTAGTAATTAGTAATTAATGCATATATATAAATACATAGTTAATCATTATTTTTATAACCTACATTAATTAATACAAAAATAATCATTATTGTTATAATCTTAAGTTTATATTAATACTATTTTTAGTATTAAAGCTGCAGTACTAAGTAACAATAATAGCACGCAACAGTCCTGAGCAACCATGTCAAATAAATGCGAACGCTCCTGTTGCAAAATCTCAATGGTGATGCGGAAAATTGCAGATTTCGCGTAACTTCATGCTGCTGTTGATTTTCGAATTACAGCAGTTATGTCATCCATTATAAACGTTTGAACTGTCTTTAAAAATATGTTGTTATATGACCAACACTACACATGCAACCATTTGGAGTCTGCAACGCCTCCAAAATTTGCCATGTTGGGTTCCCATTTAGAACGTGTTACTGGTTATCGACTCAATTCATATTTTTAAACGACTATTTACCACACCATCACGGGCACATCAGCTTCCTCCACGTATCGGCGCACTACAGCAGCGTTACGTGGTCTTGCGTTGTCATACATGAAAATGAAATTTTCGACGATAAATCCCGAAGAGAGCACTCATTTGTCGTCTAGGATTTTTCCGATGTCGGGAAGTCAGTCGGCTTGATTGACGGCCTGTGACGAATAGAAGTTCGGTTTTCGCTTCCGGCGACATGTCTCTCGAAAACATGTACGAATCGCCGTCATATAAGAAACGTTCACATATGCAGCATGCCCCCGTTGCGTCTTCGGTAGACTATTGCCCGTCCGCCGTTACCATGAAAACACACCCTGCACTCCTCATTCCATTCATCCATAGTCCAACTCACATGTTCTCAAGCGAACTAACGGCATGCTTGTCGGTGGACTGGGATCAATTTGGGGCAAATTGCTGGTTGGTGCACTGTTAAGCCTTCTTCGGCTAGTCTTTTCCTCACAGTCCGCCGACTGATTTCCACTCCTGCCACTTGCTCGGCGATTTCATAGTGATGTTATGTTCTGTAGCTACTGTAATGCTTTTGACGGTCAAGGGTAAGCATTATGTGTTTTTTAAAAGCTAACAGTGTGTACTTTAGCTTAATTTAAGTTCTATTTGCACCCTAAATTTAACTTAACAAATATTTAGGTTCGAAGAGAAGGGGGTTAATTCTTTGTTCTTGAGGGTACTATTCAGGCCATCATATATGCAGATTTATTTAATGACATTCTGTGTGGCACTTTTGCCAGACCTTAAAATTTTTTTATACATTTCAGGCGCTTTATATTTCTCAGACGTTCTGAAGGTTTAAGAGCTTTCAGATGATATATATGAAATTATTAAATATTTTTTCTAAGGAATTAATTGTTTCTATAACAGCGTATATATGAATTTTGCGAATGATATTTTGATGACATGGTATTTTTTAGGCCACCATTAATATTTTTTTCAGCGATTAATAGTTTTTACCAGCAAATATATGAAATTATTGAAAGACTGTTTGGTGAGAGGTTTTAGACCAACATATATATAGCAATTCATTTTATAATAGTACGAAGGTTGTAAGGACCAAAGTCGTAGCACTTGTTTTGGTCGTAGACGTAATTATAAGTTATTCTTATGTATTTAAAGTACGATAAGTATATTTTACTTTCCACACATTTTCTTTCATAGCAAGCAGTTTGCTATTCCTTTGTGAGTATTATAGGGTGCTGTAAAATGTAAGAACTATATAAGTAAGAACAGAATGGAATGGGAAAATCACTGAAGAATTCCGCATGTGGTTAACCAACCGATTGGCAACGCCAATTGAATTTCGAGCAAAGGCATATTGGAGAAGGAGATTGCACATCCTCTTCCTTGTGGATCGAACCGCCGACTAGGTAGCACACAACTGTCCGTTTGGTCCGATGACCGCTGGGGATAGATCATTGAAGTTAAATATAGACATCTAATTTCTAATTTTTAGTCGGTGGGTTCTTTATAGAGAATTACAATTCTTTCTTTTCTATTCCAACTATGTATTTTAGTTAGTGGCGTAAGTTAATTAACAAAAGGAAATTAGGATTTTTATTTAGGTGAGGGATATAAATAACGAAAGTAAGGACGCCTGGAATAGCCGCTGAGGCTTACCCCTGTCTCTTATACACATCTAGATGTGTATAAGAGACAGCATTTGTTCGACGGGTATAACGCTCTTAAAACATATCGTATGGTTGGTCTGATAAGAGTAATGAATAGTGCCTTAGTAATGTATGGGTACCTGTCTCTTATACACATCTAGATGTGTATAAGAGACAGGTTAATGTATGGGTACAGAAATTCTTTCAAACATCGTTTCAGAAATCCAAGAACGCTCTTCGCTTTATTACTTACGTGGTCAATGTGTTGATTAATGTATAATTGGCAATAGGCAATAGGCAACAGGCTTAAGCCACATAATGAACTAGGTAGGTAGATTTATATTAGATTTTAGGGTGCAGGAATGTTAAGATCAAATCATAAAAGCAATTTGACATCATCGCATTCATTAGCCACATGACGATAACACGTGACTAGCATGAGTAAACGACTGAAGTTTTGATTATACGGTAGGATGGCGGGTATCAAAAACTAACACTACAATTTTCAAATTTCCCACCAACGCGAGCTAGAAATTTCGAATCAACAAATGGGGCAAGTGATTGAAGCTTTCTTGTAGATGCAATATCTTTCCCTATTTTTAAAGTTTTACATTCAGCTGCAAAATGTATTGCGACATATCCTTGCGAATTCCGTCGGTATGTTTCTGTCATTGCTTCTAAGTAAAAAAGTAAACCATAGGGACAGCTGTACCGCTAACTGGATTTTTTCTTATATTTCTGGCTCTCACCATAGTTAAGGCAAAAAAATAACAATAGCGAGGGATAACTGTTAGAAAGAAAACAAACCAGGAAAAATAATATTCCTTCGGTTTGTTCATATAAAGTAAAGGCACTAAAGTAGGGTGAGTGTGGAATTTGTTTTTTTTTTTAATCAACAGCCGAAAACGGAACGCAAGTAAACTAAACTAGTAAGTAAGTAAACTAAAATCCCAAAAGAACAACCTATATTAAAAATTAATCACGTTACTGGATATTGTTAACTGAACTAATCCACTGACCGAAACAACAAAGCAAAAAAGGTGAATTAATTCTTTCTTTTTTACTTTTAATCCAAATTTTCTAATTAATACTCTTAATTCACCAATGTCTGTAATCAATTGTGTAACATCAATCCTTCCATAAGCTATCATATATTGTCGCTATCACTGATAAGACGCAAAGCATCAACAAATAGAAACCCATCACTCCACTGGATACATTGGTTTTACCGCCAAAAGGCCTAACCCCATCCTGCCAAACAAACCGAAAATATTATAAGGAAGTCTTTTGCTTCCTTAGCAAGTCCATCCGTGCAACAATCCGCCCATAATCCGAATTTTTCCTTATATTAAAATATATAATTTCTTAAGGTATTGTGTTTATCTGTCCGATGTGTCCGTCGACCGCTTTATTCATATTAAAGCATAGGTACTTCTTGGTTGACCATCACCTTAGCATAAGTGTTTTATAAACGTGAACCTCTCCTCTTTGACCACTGATCTAGATACTATAGTATGTAAACAAATATCTTCTTCCTTGTACTCTTTACCAGAAATATTATATATATAAAGTAGGACAGTTCGTTGGCAACATTCCTGCTGTTTCCCCGAAAATATTTCAGGCCTATGTACCATAACTACCTTACTGCTATACTAAGTCAATACTCAAAATAATATTACATTAATATTAGAATATTCATAAAGCACAGCTACTTCTAACAGATAGCTAATACAGAAAAACTAATATAATAATACAGTAATACAATGAAATACATAAGAAAAATAATCATGAAAAAGTAAATAAGGAACAATATATTAGTAAAATACTGATAAAAAAATATGAAAGAAAAAGTATATTATTACTAATATATTATTATGCCTAACTTTTTGGATTAATTTTTTCACTTTTTGTCCTTTTTTGATCTTATCGTCGGCTATTAAACTGCTGGATAAAAAGTTTACATTCTTAAAAAGCAACACCTCAATTAAACTATCTAAATAATTAAATCGACGCTTTTTGTATCCATCGTCCGTCGCAAACCAGGGAAAGTCCTTTTCATTTGTTTTAGGTTTGCCTGAGTGATTAAATCCCTGGCGCCTTCTCTACAAACGTGTTGGTCAAATGAAGCCATAAACCAACCCATTTGAGCATGAAACATCTCAAATTATGCGTCTTTAGGATAGCAGAGATGTGTAGCACTCACTCCGGAGCACTCCTTATTTTTAATAAAGGACTCGGTCAAGCTCGTTAAGTCCCCGTCCACTTTCCTTATTAAATTTGAACACTTACTGCATTTAGTCTTCCTGTCTTCAGGTTTATGTATTAAATACCGTGCCAGGTATCGTTGCGTCTGGGTTTCAACTAAACTACTTTCCCTAATTTCTAACTCCTCATGAGCTATTAAACTGCTTGTTTCCTGTTCCTCTGTCGTATCTTCTAAAATATTTTCCATCTCTAAATCAAAGTCGACGACCCAATCCAACATTTCGTCTTTGTCTTACTCACAATTGCTCAAATTCATCTCTAAGAAATTTCATTGAGTTAAGACGTGTTGTCAAAAATTGATTTTCATGCTGGGAAGGAGGTTCATTATCGGTGAGGGATGCTCTTAATCTAGAAATGAAATTTTCCAAAGCATCCTGGATCAATTTCTTCGTAAAAAAGAACTGTAGTACGTCACAGTCCATAAAAATATCTTTGGCTAAACAATCCACCCCCCATATAGTTTGCTTAAAGCCGGTGATCCAATCTTGGGTAGTTTTGTTTTCCTTACTGATATCGTCTAAGTCAGCGAAATAACCCAACATTCTTTTCATTTTATCTCGTTTCCCTCGATATAATGGGCGTTTGAGAAGGTTTTTGTCCCGGCATTTTTTTTTTTATATTTTTGTTTACTCTAATTTCTGAATTATTAACACACATGTACTTCTACATTCTCATGTTTATTATGCGCACGATCGTATACCTAAACGGTAACTTATTTTTATATATTGAATTGTTAATAGTTACGTCGATATACTGAGCAACGTATTGAATTATTCTCATTATCTACGGCCTAACTGTAGCACGTAATGATATATTTATTTTTGTTACCTATTCAAAGCATCCATAACGCTAACATGCTTATAAATACATAATTATATTCATACATTGCAAAAATCAGTTTATCTCACGCATGCGCATATGGCTTCCATGTGTAACATGAACTTAGTCCTCAATAAATATATATGTACGCTGATCCATTTTAACTACAAGCCATACTACTCAATATACATATAATAATATACACGAAGGATAATATGCATACCAACTTGTAACAAGCACGAGCGTAGCTTTAATCAACATTGTAACAGTACAGCGATGGTGAAGCCAGCTATAAAAACGCGTAGCGCAACATCCTCGGTCTCTCAGTTGTGTTACGGCAGCCAAAGTGGTAAGTGCTAATCGACTAAATAATTCTTTTTTTTACTTTATTGATAGAGCTTAGTGTAGCCGCTGTTCTGAACAACTAACAAATTACTTGACTTTACGGATAAGCGAGGGTAAGCTTAGCGTAGCCGCCATCCCTGAATGACTCTTTGAATGGTTAGGAATAATAAAATCGACTGAGGATATATGTAGGAACGAATAACTGGCCCTACTCGCCCATAAGGTTGGCTGCCGTAACACATACTGTGTGTTTTGCAGAATTTCAGTAAGCACGGAACGCGAAAAGTGAAATTTCATGAAGTGATACAGCGAAATAGTCACGAGTCACCCCGCTGGTTTTCGTTCCTAACACATAAATCTATAATCATAATTATCTACCGATATTCCGTCAATAACAAATAAATAATTGTATGAAAAAAGCCGGAAGGTCAAGCTTTTCATTCATAAATTTTTAAGAAAGAGACTGTCTGGATAGCCCTGAGTAATACCCCGGGTAAGAAGACCCGTTACAATATAAGTAAAATATTGTTCAATAATCAAATAGTGTTGAAGAATATATATATATGTAAGCCGCAATGGTTCCTTTTCTCATGTTATTAGTCATATAACATTCATTGCAACGCAAAGAATATTTTTGAGCGACGAGTTGCACTTACTTTCGTTTCTTGCCTTCAATATCAACCTGCGCCTCGTAATATATCGCATAAGGGTTTCTAAGCATGTACAAAAAGTAGTTACAAAATGGAAAAGGAAAAATTTTGCATTACAATTGTACTTAAGACTGTGTTCCCCTAGTGGCGAATTTTTCATGCAGCACTATCTGAACAACAAGTCGAAAGCATCAACTATTTATAATTCAAAAACCTCATTAGAATTTAAGGTAATTTCATGCCATATGCAACTATTTGATGGCGCCGGTTCAAAAAGACATTTAACACATTATTTGCATTTTTTTCTTCGTCTTCTTAAAAATAGTTCATAATTTCCCTTTTTCTCGAATGTGGAGTTTATATGGTTTATGTAATTTCACTTCATCTTATTTTATCAAAAATATTATATAATTTTGTTTTTACTTAAGTTTGCATGATTTTGTTGTTTTGTTGTACAACGCTGCTTGTTCATAGACAAACACAGATCAGATTTTTTCATTTCAAGATACACCGCCCAAATGAGAGCTAGTTAACTAAAAGATACGTAATCAGTGCACAGTTTTCATTAGTGTTTATTCTTTCGTCTTTTCAAACAGTAAACGTAAAACACAACAAACACGCAATCTTCAAATCCTTTCGCTTTTCTTTTTTGCTTACTTCTTTCGGTTTTTTGGGTGTGCAAGTCATAATTCCACGTCGTTTCTAATCGTAAAATAATTAGAGCAAAGAAGCTCGCGTCATACAAATGCACTGGGTTTATTCGTTTGTCGGTATGTGAAAATAAATAAAAGTTAAAACGAGAAACAGGCTGATGTTCTGTTTGTTAAGCGAATCCTGATAAAAAATATTTTGAACTATGTCGTTTTTGCTTGAATCACACGTAGTTCCATGTGGGGTTTAGTGTAACGTGTACTCCGTAACCATAATTTACTGGAAATAAAACTTACCTCCGACTGAAAAAAGAAAATAGAAAAAAAGAGTTTTGGCTGACATGGTTGCTTGTGAACTCGGAGTATTTCATCTTTTGAAATGACGAAATTTGATGTTCAAATAGTTTCTATATTTTGATGCAATCGTATGTCTGAATAAATATTCTGAATTTGCTAGACTGTATCTGCACACCGACTCCAGTCAATTAATGCTTTTATTATTTGATATCATTAGAGCGAACAGTCTATATTGAAAAACAATTACCTGCTACTGTAATCAGCCTTCCATTGTGGGGTTTAATTCTATGATGTTGATATAAAGAAAAGGCTGTGATTATATGTATGTACCAAGCTTACATGTGAGAAAGAAAGATGATAGTATAGAAGAAGCGTGTTTGTAAGTCGGCACTAAGACACACTTGTTTTGATTTTTGGTATTTCATGAGTATTGAAAAAAACAGTGGAGCAATTCTAAATAAACTACATAAAAAAGAATATTTAAGAAAAGAGTGTTTCGGACTACACGTGTTCTTAATTTTCGTCCGCAAATTTAGATTTTGCAGACGTCCTCAGGCCCTAATAGATATTCATTCGGGATCCTGGTATTTTCGCTGTGCCAGTTTGTGCTGCGCTAACAAGGAACTAAGTAAAACAGAAAATTTGAATTGGCTGAAATTTATTCATCAGTTCCTAAAGCGTACACAAAAGTACTCAATACATTTTTTTTCCTACTTCATCTGGTGAATGAGTCTCCTCAATAAATTATATACTAGTGATCAACGTTTAAATAACACCATGCCTCTAAGCCCACCGGATAAATTCGAATTCGAATTTTTATCATATCTAGGCCCTGTTCATAAAAAGAAAACTAAAACAATGGAGATTTTCTACCATTGAAAGCAATTAATATTCCGGTAATTTATAAAAATTTGGTGTGATTACTTCTAGAGGCAAGTTAATGTCCCAAATTAAGTTCTTTTATAATTAAAAAAGATTTAGACTGCGTTTGGTCCGATACTGACTCTTTTACGCCTTTACGGGACGGAAGCTTGTTATTATTTTTTCCCGGAACTTTCACGCTACAGAAAATATCTTAAAAGCATAGACCCTTTCAAACTTATGCCAAATTTCATCGGAATTTTATGAAACATTAAGATCGGTGAAAGGTGTAATATACGTTCCATGTCTTAATGATACTCCCGAAGTTGAAATAATTTACGAGATGAAAGGCCAAGGCGCAATCGACGTCTATAAATTCACCAAGCCCAATGCTGAAGGCGGATCACACTCCCATACCGGTAAAATTGTTCTGCAGATGTAGCTTTGTGTAAATGTAAAGTTGAGCACTATATCCCAAACCCGATGATATCTAAAAATTTTCAATGCTTGCAGTAAACCACCCAAGAAAACAAGAACAAGCATCTTACACCAAAAAAAACAAGAACAAGCATCTTACACAAAAAAAAAGAAACAAGAACAAGCATCGTACACCAAAAAACGAGAAATTCAAAATTGCACTTGGTATTATTTAGGAACCTTAGGGATTAAAATTGAACGTTTCTTTTGATATAAGTTAAAAATATGTCCTAATTGTAAATATGATAAATATGCAAATTATTTTTGTAGCATTTGTAAGACTAAATTGTTGCTTTCAAGAAAACCTTGAGTTTGTCTGCCTTTTAAATTGGAGAAGTGACTACCCTAACAAACATTGTGAACATTAAAATCGCCACATATTATTGCAGATATATATATAAATGCAGATATATATATATATATATATATATATATATACATTTTCTTATAAAAAAATTTATTACTCTCGTTTTATAATACTACTAGTCAGGATTTGTTCGTTTGCTAAGAAGTCGCAATTATCAGATTCCAAATAGTTCGCAAAGTCGTCGGGATTGATTAGGATCGTTAGCTAGCTATAAAATATTTAATGGAAAAATTAAGAAAGCTAAGATTTTCTAAAAGATCGCATTTTGTGGTTTGCAAAATCATGCAATGGTCTAGATTTACTTAGATTTCTTCTCGGCTTCCTTAGTTTCTTCCAGCAACTCTATATCCATCCACTCCGGTGGCACATTTCGACATTTTTGATGTTTTCTCAGATGTATGCCACGAAGGCGCTTGCAACGGAATTTCGACATGAAATGGGCCCCGAACTCCCCGATAATAAATATATTAATATTATTTTATTTATGAATTTTTTTACCTTGTTGGCATATCGCAGCCACAATATTGAGTTAAGTAAAACAGTATTGTTAAAGTTACGGATCGATGTATCCTTATAATAAGCTTGACAATTTATGAGTATCTCTTTAGCTGAAGGCTCCACATCGATCAAATATAAATCGTGAACACTTTATTTTGAGCGCCAGACTTTATTTTCAATTGTTTTGATTTGCCTTTTGCTTTGTTTCCCGGTGCAATGGTACTTAATGTTGCGCAAATAAACAAAACTAATAACGTAAAGTGAATTATTAGGATTATGGTTGTATTGAAGTAGCTTACCATCTTGTGCTAACAGTGGTCTACCAACACCAACACAAGTTATACCCGTACCTTCTGTATAAATTGCAATGATTAGCACTCGACGTTAAATAAACATTGCCCGCGTTATGTACAAATGAAAATCTAAGATTAAAAACGGAAAATTGCCGTAGTATGGGCGAGACGCGACGCATGTACTCGTAGAACTTCAAATATACCCAACCACTTGAACATCAGGTGCGATCCCTCTGCTGATAAGAATAAATTATTTACGCAGAAATCCTATAGGGACATCTTTGGCGGAGACGCTGACATGTCAATACAACTGGCCAATTACTTTCATGTCACCAATAATCAAATAAAGTTTTTAAAATTCTACAATAAAACATTAAAGATGTAAAGAACACTAAATCGTATCTCGGCCTTATGGCTAAGATCCAAGTGTAGAACAACAAAGGAATTCTTAATAATTTGGATGAACTCCGTATACTTATACTTTTAAGACAAACTTTACATCCCTTGAAGAAACCCATTATAAAAGTTCTTTTAATCCTATTTCACCCAAATCATATATACTGGATATTTCGTGAATGCTGATTATGGTTCATATCCAAAACAAGCCGTTTGGTTTTAATACAGTCCAACATCCCTCACAAACGCGTTAATTTAAACTCAAACGTACAAGCCATAGCGATACAAGTAACCTTAAGCGAAAAATGTACAGTGTTTTCGCTCTATATCCCACTTTTGCAGTCGTTTGCTCAACAAGAACTTTATAATTTATTCTCCGCACTTTCCTCCCCTTTAATTATATGTGGCGACTTTAATAGCTACAGCACCTTCTGAGACGCGACACGGAATGTCGTAGTATAGTTTTAGAAAGGGCGCTCATTCAAAGCAATATTTGCATTTTAAATGATGGAACACAAACACATTTTCAACTCATCAGAAGTTTTCGTGTATTGATTTAGCGTGTTGTTCTCTGTTATTTTCTACTTGGGTTTCCTGGTCTATTTCTGATGATCTAAATAATAGTGATCACTTTCCAATCGTAATCTATCTTAACCTTTCAAACTCTTCCGTTACTCTGACAAAACAAGTTAAATTCCTCTTAGATAAAGCGGATTGGGTTAATTACGTCAAACATGATGAATCATTTCCGAATTCAAAGCCCTTTAAGGGAGACTGTAATCATGACGCTTCTATTATATGTAAGGCCACAGCTGCTCGTCTTTTTATTCCTCCATCTAAGAGCTTTTTTAAAGCTAGGCTTCCTTTGTGCGACAGCACACTTTCGTTATTGGGGAAAAACAAAATAAATCTAGGGCTTCGCTTTAAAAGATGTCCTGATCGTTTGTTACTATATAAAAGGACCAATGCTCAGGAAGTAATTACGAAAATCAAAGACACTCAGTTTAGAATTTTTTTCGAAAAGAACTCACAGACACACATCAATGAATCTTGTCTGGAACATCTGGAAAATCAACAACCCAGTGGGACTTCAAATTCGAATGAAATTTCTGTCATCTGCACTCCTAACGGAACTGTAAGTGAGGCAGATGAGGTTTCTAATTATTTTGGGAAAATGTGGCAGCAACTTCCGCAAAGCCTTAATCGAAAATAAAATAACTCCAATTTCTCTATTGAATGCTACTGATAAAATGTGCCATGTTCCTGGAAAATTTTATAGGAATCTTAAAACTTAGAAAGTCACCATCTGAAAGTTGTCTCTCCAAATCAAAGGGGAGGACACTCCGTCCAGATCGCATTTTATACCAGTGATCAGTGCTCTGTCTAATTCAGGTAAATAGATATTATTGGATCTATATAATGCGATGTTTTTGATTGGCCACATTCCCGACGTGCCGAAACTGGCGACAGTTCTTCCAATTCGAAAGTATAAGAATGTCTCCATCGCATCGGACTCTTGTCCAATCTCTCTTCTATCTTATCTCTCAAAGTTATTGGAAAAGATTGTGGCATCTGCACTATCTTCGTTTCTTGAACTCAACAACCTGATTCCAAAACAGCAAATAGGTTTCACGCGGGGTAGACGCCACATCGGCGATCGATTATTTTACAACCAAAGCAATTTCTAAACGAAATCATGTAACAATTCTCTCAGTTGATTTCGAAAAAGCAGACAGAATTAGTCTTCAAGTTATTATAAACCTCATTAAATAAAGGAATTTGGGACCCAAATTCTTCAACTACATCAAATCATTCATGTCACATGGGCGGTTTATAGTTCGATTTAACAAACATCTTTCTGATTGCTTTCCACAAATGAACAGTATTCCACAAGGAACTCCTCTTTCTGTCACGCTTTTTCAGATCGCTTTCAATGAAGTAAGTAAAATTTGTTGCCGCATACCAAGAGTTGAATAATGTCTCTACGCGCACGATGTACACATTTTAACAAAAGAAAAAGATAACACGAAGGCAATCAACATCCTCATATCATGTGCAAAAATTTCTATACAAAAATCAAAAAAAAAGGAAAAGTGCACATTTGTAGAAAGCAGATATGTGATACAGTATATCGACTGATATATATTAATAATTTACCAATACATAACGTGCAGACTCTGAATGTTCTGTGGCTCATACAATAATACATTAACACTATTACTTATCTTACCAAAATACTTGTTTTCAGCAAGGTTGGCTATGATAATTTAGGCAACAGCTGCAAATCTAATATTAACATCCCTAAACCTATTTACCATCAAGTTGTTATCCGGTCTTATTGTACTGTCTAGAGCCCTTTGGCGGGCGCGCAATGTAGCCCATATGGCATAGCTTTCCATCGGAAAAATCCTCGCACACCCATCGTGAATGTGGTATAAGCCTTACTGTTTTCTTCTAACGGGATTTGCCAACATCCAACTTTAAAGTGCACGCTGCTAATTTATCGTGCCACTTTTAATCGATCTAAGATGGCTTGAGTTTTTAGTAGCAGGCACTGATTCATTATTTGGATGTGTCCATACCTATGCGTCAAGTAGCATTTTTCTTTCGGACCAATGTGATTGGAGAGCTATAAGGGCTATAAGACGGATCGATCTGCCCGTTTGCGATTAGTTTTCTAACTTTTGTATTGATGACAGCTTGATTTGCGGGATTTCGTGCAGTGTACCGGAGTTTGAACGCCCGATCATCTTTCGTGATAATCCTGTACTCTGTAATTTTTGTGACACTCCTCGCTGCAAAAATCGCTCAATGTTTTATTCAATATCAGCGTTCATTGTAGGCTCTTCTGCCCATTCACCTATACCTTCGGGAGTTCGCGTTGTCCCAGCTGTTGGCTCAGAGACTTTTGGATTATTCGGCTGTCCATCTGGTCGGCAAGATGTAAATTTGTCTGAGTATATCAGCGTGGCTTCGAACGCTTTGAGGAATAGTATTGTTTCGATTGCCCCAGGTATAACGACGAAACAGACTAGTGTTGTTTTATTTCCAAATTGGACGGGACATGTGGCTCCATCTGCCAGGAATATATTCTCTCTGTGTAATAGTCTCTTGCATGTTCGTTCTACTTCTCGCACCAGTGTCAACTGTAGCTGGGACCACCTGGCCCGCGATGATAATCGTAGCGCTGATTCAATTGTCTTGGAACCGTAAATTGGTGTCATCCGGCGAGGTAACTTCCTCGGCTTGGCATATGCGATATCGAAATCCAGGATTTTTGGCGTGCAGGCACCGGTATTTCACTAAAGTTGGCCCCTATAGGGCCCTGAATTTGTTGACGTAACCTTAACTGAAAACACTTATTTACAGCTGGCGTTACATCTTTATTACCTGTTGGTGATTTCGTCGTGGAGAACTTATTTCTGATCTCGCAGGCCGCTGCAAATTTCAACTCTACTAGATGTACTCGTGGAACTTGAACGCTCTGGCTGTTCTCGTAAGCTGCTGAGAGCCACGACTCTTGACTAGGTGACTTAAGTTCGTGAAACTCGGTCACTTTTGTTGGTGTCCTAGGCCACTGGGAACTAGATGTGAACTTAGAGTTGGTGTAACGCTGCCATTTTCGCTGAGAGACACTGAAGGTTAACTCTGAGCGAATAATGCTTGTGTTACCGCTGGGTTTCTGTGGAACATGTGAAATACAATGGTTAATAGCAGTGTCAATTCGTGTCTTTGTGACGTTCATATCTTAGGATGAATTTACCGGCGAAAGTGGTGTCTGACAGCTGATCGGGACGTGATCGTCGTGTGTGGTGTGTTTCGATTTAAAATGTTTGTTGAGTGTGATTATCCTTACGCAGATTAGTAAAGCTGGACCCTGGTTGCGGAATTGTTTGATTTTATAACGTTGACGGTTTAATAGAAGATTCGTCTGTTGAGGTATTCGGTATTACATCTTGGCTTCGTACATAATCCACTCGCTGGCGGGGTTGGTTTACATATTGGTTTATAGTTTGTGGGCTATATTCGGTTTAGGGCCCCTTTTTCTCTCCCTGGGGACGGGCTCACCTATAATTTCTCTGTTGGCAACAACTTATCGTTCTGGCGGCTCACGACGGCCGCAAATCAGCAGTGTAGAACTTGCGGGTTCGAGCAATTGTATTGATTATGTTGATCTTGGGCACAAAGCCGGCAAGCTATTGTTGTATTAACTCGGCGATGTTCAGGGACCATATTCGACTCACGTGCCCTGTTAGTCGGCTGATCACATCGCTGAGCATCTTGCTCGGTCTCTCGACATATTTCTTAGGCGTTTTCACAAGTCGTATTATTTGTCGGTATCGACGGCTAATTCCATCAGTTGTAGTGAAAACACAATTAAAGGTTCTTTTGTATTGTTATTTATTATAATTCTCTTTACTATACTTATTAATTTTATATTTGTTTTACCTCTGACCCACCTGAAGTGTGGTCAGTAACTTAGATAATAAATTATTATGCTAACTTAAGCAAAGTAGTAAAATTAAACTAGGTTATTAGTAAAGTTACATGTATAGCTAAATTGGGTTATCTTAACTGGGTTATAGCTTATCTTACATTTTGTGTAGAAATGATCTTAACTAGATTATAGCTATTATGCGGAAATATATAAAAGTGTAAGCTTAGCATAAATTATTGATAAACGGGTGAAGTGCGATAAATCGATAATGCCACACAGTTCAACCAGATTCGTGAAGTCTTCGCGCCGTATATACCAGAGATAGTCCGGCTGCGCATTCATATATATGGGTTCTAACTTTTGTTCTTCACTCTTCGAGGTCGCAGGTCGAGGTCGAGGTGTCGCATCAGTTCTTGTAATGCCAGCATATAATCATGAAATGAATCTTTCGGTCGCCGTGTCAGACGACGGAATCTATCTTCGAGCCAATTGAAATATCGTGATGACAGGAAACATTTTAAGAAATCCGCTTTAAATTTGCCACAAGCCGTCCATCATTGATTATTATATCGGTACTACATAAAGGCTCGATCTCAAAGTATCTCCACCATGGTGACTGGTAGTTTATCTTTATTGATGCCACAGGCTTTTGCTAATTGTTCGACTCGTTCGATAAAAACCATAGGGTCCAGGTTTCCGGTGAAGTTAAGCTGCAATCTGCAAACTATTTCGATGACTGGCCTTGGATCGATAACTGCTGGCGCAATTCGGTTAGCCCCGACTGATGGGAATGTGAGCTGGATACTCTCGTCGATTTCGGTGCGAGGAGCTGCTGTGTTTGTGTGAAATGTGGATGCCGTTGCATGTTTGTCGCTCGGTACAGATGGTGGAATCGGTACTTGCTAAGTCTCGGCGGTAGGTATGTCGACTCATTTGTTTCATTTGTGCTTAAGTTGTGGGAAAGAAGAGGGTGGTCGATGTCTGGTAAGGATCTCATACTCTGCTTGCAACTTTAGTCATCGATCAGAAATTTCAGCGGAGCCTCATCTCCTGCACACTGTCGTTGATATCCAGATCAAACTTCGAGTTCATCTCGTCGTTAGGAATTAGCCCAGGTTACTTTTAAATTTGACGCCCTTGTGTTTCGGACAAAATGAAAGCAACGTAAAACAATTTATTAATTTTGTCTTTATTAACTAAAGTTTTCCCACTATTATGTTTATTTGTTATACGAGAGACCAACAATTTCCTGTCTTCTGGACGGGGCAGCCAAAATGACAACATCAGTTACCTTTTCTAAGAGTGTAAGAAAAAGAATTATCCTAAGTTTTCTATAACATCCGAGTAATTTGTGGTAAAGTGGGACAAAAGAAAGGTTTGCCAAGAAAATGATTATATCTAGAAGAGGTTAAAGTAGCTTGTATTAGTACCAGCATAGTTGAGCAGAACAGAGAATTTAGTAAGGAAGCTATTGCTTTTATATTTATTTCAATTACAAATTTCAGCGAAATGAGCAACTAATATTATAAGCAACTCTGACTTATAAATGACTATACACAAAGGAGCCCTTACAATGAAAACGCTAAAGAAAAAAAAGCAAAAACGCGAAAAGGTGGTAATAAATTGACCTGAAATGGATAGACACAAATTGGAGCTAGAACAGAAGGAGAAGCTAATTAAACGTATAATTGAGCAAACCGTTAGGAATAACGAAAAAGACGGCGGTAAGTTTATCAAAATATAGACTGGCTGAATTGTATGAACTGTTTAATATTTTAATAGAATGTTTAGTATTTTAATAGAACTAGAGCATAAAGCCCATTTTTTTATTACGGTTAATTACTTCACCAAAACCCTAAAGGGCAACGTTTATATACCCGCTGAAGTGTCAGTTTGTGAATATTCCTTAAAGCAAGGAGTTAGTGGTATATTCCGTATGTTGATAAATCCAGGTTTATATGACAATTCATTTCCTGTTCTTTTGGGTATATATTAAACTTTTATGTTACTTAGGTACTAACGTCTATGGTCATCAATATGAACGTCGGCATCATTCGAAAATAACCCATAATTTGCCGTTGCCTCCGAACGCCATGGGACACGAAAATTTGGGCACAATTTATAATGAAGTGCTGGAATTTTTAGGTGCTACTGATGAGTATCCCCCTTTATACACCGTACGTGAGAATATACACATCGTGGTTTCGGTTTTAGACTTTTTAAAATCTGATATACGCGCCAGTAACATAACTTTAAATATCTACCTATACAATTTTTATTTTATGTCATGAAAGAATCGACATGTGAGCAAGGGGAGCTAGAGAAACCAAAGAGTTTTCACATAACGGATGCCCTCTTCGAAAGGGACTGCTTTGAATATCAAAGTGGGATTGCTTGCCAGGTGTGTATATACAAGCTCTCGGCAAACAGTTGACTAAACAAAATAAACTTGTTCTTTCAAAATTGCAGTTCAATGAGGATAAAACAAGAGCAAATATTGTACTCAATCTATAGTTATAAGATGGGATTATATGTTTTTCGATTACATGTGCCGCGATATAGCTGTCCCGCTAATAGCGGGGCGTCACATACCACAAAATACCAATCTAGAAGCCAATATAACCCCGGCTCTAGCAATCTATTCTGATACAAATTCTTTAGTTTCTTTAGCGACTAGCAGCAACTACTCCTATAAAGTCGTAGCAGATACAAATGGTTGTTGAAGCTTCAACTAAATTTCAGATAACACCCACACAAGACACAAAAGCCGGCCCATCAACCTGTAATACACCCATTTCAACTCTGCTTTTAATGCACAATAAACAACCGTACCACTGTTTGCACAACTGTAGGCCGCATTTCTAATCATATTAATTTCAATGTGCCAATCATCAAAATACCATAATAAGAACAATAGAAACAATAACAAGAACAACAGGAACGACAGCAGCGCTAGCAGCAGCATCACCCCGACATAATTTGCAAACGCTCAGTCAAGGGAAAATAACAAAAAAAAAAAGAAGAAAAGTATTAAATTTCCCAAAAACAAACACACAGTAAGAGAAATCAAAGCTTCTATGTAGCGGAAAAGTTTATAAGAAAGAAAAAACGGCAGTGGACAAACAAAAGAAAGGAATATTAAACAGAAGAGAAGTGGAAGAAAAAAAAAAGATTACAAACCAAAGCAAGAAAAGGTGCAGATCATCGACAGAGTTTTGTTTGCTGCGCGGACCAATTACTACCCTCAACACGCGAGGATATCTGCGGCAGGAAGCCGATAGGAAGCCAGGAAGAACTCCTTTTATTTTTTTTTCGTTCATAAACATTCACAGGAATTTATCTAACCAGCTTTTTTCTTATAGCGTCCACAACAAAACCAATGACAGCCACAACAGCAACAGCAAGTACACTTGCAGATAAATTCGGAGCAGCTAAGCCTCCGGATAACTGCCAACCAACCTTCAACACGTTTCCACCCTCATCAGCGACAACAACAACAGGTATTTCCACCACAACAAAAAGGTGTGAGTTCAGATCAGTAAGAAAACGGCGTGTGTCTGTGTTACCTTTCGTTTCTTTCGTTCGCTTCTGAACGAC